>JANIEX010000854.1:0-18516 GCA_027627405.1 Leucocoprinus birnbaumii
ATAGGAAAGAGTGTTGACAAAACTCGGATGCAGAAGGTCGTTAGTTCGCAAATCCCTCAGAGTATAGGACCACATGGTAGGATATTGAACAAAAGCATCAAAGCAGCGTGTATACTTCCGGACGAAATCAAAGATCTTGCCCAATATGAGCTAGAGACCAATTAATAGCTGGACGGAATGCCAGAACTCTTCACGGAAAAAAAAAACTCACGAGCCTTGAGGAGTATGCGAACAATTAGTACTATTAGTCTCAAGGGCTTTGACGAAGGTGGCAATGGGATCTGGAGGAGGCTGCACTTGTTGAGGGCCTGGTTGACGAGTGGTGGGAGCCTGAGTCGTCACCATAATAGTGGTTGGGGGGGAAGATGCAGAAGGTGGTTCGACAACTTTTCTGGTTTATATACCATGAGCGGTGAACAAAAAATATTTGGTCAGTGTGACGACACAAATCCCGGAATATATAGAAAGCGGACCTGGATTGGATGTAACGAGATCCAACTGGTTTTACCCCTTTCTCCAGGCTGCAGCNCACCGCAAATTATCTCCCATATATCACGCATGAAAGACCAGGAATTTGCAGAGCTAACCCATCATGAATCACAACAACCAGAATCTTCCGCCACGAGCGAGAGCGTCGCAGAAATAACTCAAAGTAAGCGGAGTAGTGGTAGCGATTGAGTAGCGATCAGAAAAAATCTAAGACAAAAATCTGAGTATTGAATTTCTTACTTAGAGAGGCTCAACCGCTCGCATTTTGCCTGGCAAAGACAGCACAAGGTCGAAGAGGTTTCTCGAGTTTTCGAAAGGTCGAACACCAGAGCGGCTTGAAGCAGGTTGCCAGGCAGGTACAGGCAAGGTTTGCAACATTCAAGTTACAGTGAGCCTAACTCAGGGTCATTTGGGCTAATTACTTACTGAATGCTCCACCGCAGGCTACTAAGACGCCCCTGTCAACAAGGCCATCCTCCGCCGACGACCTAAATCAAACCTAAAGCAGAACGGCGAAGACAGAAAGCCGGAAGATATTGTGAGTTCGCGTAAGCTTGAGTCAGTGAGCAGTGCCGAATTGATGGTGATCTACCCTCAAGAACAAAGAGGGTGCAGTATCTAATACTTACTATTAGCACACGTGCATGATTCCTCGCAAAGACTCTGAGCTGTTTGGCATGCTTGATTACCGCAAATCCGGCCTGGGGGAATCTGAGGAAGTAGCTTGTGCTCTCGTAGTATGCGGCGGCTGAAAACTGAACAGAACAAAAGCTCCTAAGGCGCATGGAGGACATGAGCTGCTTGCTACAAGGTGTGACCATGATCAGTGGACGCCGACGGGAAATGATAATTATGGAGCGCAAGAAAAGGATGTATATTCGGAGTGGTAGCTCTAGGTCTGTAGAGTTATTGTAAGGATGACAGCAGGTACAATGAAAGGCCGAGTCTTACACATTGCGTAATTGCTTGTTGACGCGAGTTGTCCTCCTTGGACTTTGATTTGAGCACCCCCAGGGGAAGGTAGGGTGAATGGGACCAGACTGGGATTGGATGCCTGTTGATGAACTCCAGCAAGGAGACAGCGAAGGTCTAGCACATGGTTCAACCGAAGAGAATAGCACCACCTGATTGATTGGATGAGTACCGAATCTGAGTGCTGGAGTGAGAGATTCAGGCTGACCTTCATTGTTGAGATAGTGAATAAAGTCCTCAGTGAGAAGGCGAGGTTTATTGCGGTATTCTTCACAGCGCTCGGGGTTCTCGTCCTGCGTGAGGAGAGTACATGACTTGAGCGTAGAGGATGGCGAAGGAGGAAGCTTGAGGAAGAGTAGTAGTCTATTGAATGATGCCTCCCGGATCACCTCTGGATTAACCTTCCCCGGTGTACAAGATATCCAAATGGTCGAGATCGGCCTTAATCCTCTCTCCATAGAACTTCAGCAATCCAACCGGATAGACCTCAACCAGGAAAAACCTAGGGGAAAAAAATTACCTTCAGCATTGCACGTATCGGTAGAAGAATGAAAAACGAACATGCAAATCAATGTCCGATCCTGGCCAGAAATCTGCCGCGATGGGGTCCTGTGGGGCGGAATACATTGCCATGGGTTTGTTGATGAGGATACTCATCTGAATGGTCCGGTCTCCTGAAGAGACTCCGTTGAGGAGGGTGAGTAGCTCAGGGGAAATGTCTGAACTCGGACTCTGACTAAGGCCATCAACGTAGGAAACAACAGCCTGGCTAGGCACCATGGGGTGAGCAATAGGTTCAAATATCTCCTATCTTGACATTAGCGAGAGGGGTAGGTTGAAGATAGGATAAAATACCTGAGTATTCCTGCAATTAGATGCACCAACCCGGTTTAAGGGGAGTGACGCAAAACATCTGCCAGAAGTGTCGAACTCCACTGGAGCGTGGACCCTGAATTTGGGTTGACACCCGATGGGCAGGAATCTTGACGAGCCGGGAAAGGTAATCGTGTGGCAAGCATATTGAGGATATTGCTCCCACTCTGAGAGCGGACAACAGACCGATTACCAGCAGTAGAACCCGCCGGAGTGCTAGATTCCAACGAGCTTTGAACGGGGATCTTGCCAACCCAAAGTCGCCAGTCCAGGGTTTCTCCGAGTGAGCGTTCAGAGCCGCTGATCTCTCTAGCCGAAAGAACGGGGAGTTTGACCCAGGGGCAGTTTAAGTAGCATTTGTCCTGAGTGAATTTTGAGGCGAGGATGACGGAAGCAAGAAATGCGCGACGCAGGCAAAGAATTGGGGATGAGAGAGCAGAAACGGGAGTAGCGGTTCCATTGAGGGACACGTATCTTCCTCTAAGGCTCTAAATGGCTGGTAGTAATGCTTGGTTGGGAACAGGAGGGTGCTCAACGGACGGATTGTCGGTGACACGTATGGTCAAAACGAGATCCGGGGGAAGGGGATTAGTACTGTCGATACTATGAATCTCAAGCTAAGGAGATGCTCCCCCTCAAGCTTGAGCTCGTACTCCATGGCGGAGAGAATTCGCCTATTGATATCAACGTCGTTGCACGACACTGACCCCGATCTTGTGTTTTAGGCCGAGTTGCTTCCGGCTAGCAAAGAGCTATCTGGAGAACATCGCCAGAAGTGTGCAAATGATGGATTACTTCGCGGACAGATCTTTTTACAGGCACAATAGCGCGAGCGTCGCGCACAAGCCTGGGGAAGGGAGAGGAGAGAGGGAAATCAGACTGTTTGTGAGGTGTTCTTGAGGACCGCTAGGGATAGTTGAGCGGGAGATTGTCAAAAATGCGGAGGGAATGTCTTGAGGACGCCAAATCTTGCCAAATGTCTTGACGGCTTGATCTACAAGAGTTGGCCGATCAGGTTTGCTAATCAGAACGTTGTGGCATGAGACTGACCAATTAAGACTGACTGAAGCGATTTGCACCTTAGAATTGTCTCGAAGTGGCGAGACGTCATTCTAATTCCTGGAGGGTGTGGGTATGTTTTGATTTCGGGGAGAGGGGTGTCGCTTGGAGGTGAAGAAATGGAGTAGAAGGCGTGCTGATTTGAGTGGGGGGGTCTGATGGAAATAGAGCTGGACGAGGCCTGAGATAAGAGGGGGCAGTACTATAGGGCTGCCACCGCACCCGAGAGAGAGAGTAGCGGAAGGGGCCCGATGCGCGATGGTGTGTGTGAGGGCATGGACTGGGGCATTTCAGGTTTTGATCAACGATAACCTGAGGCGGTTGCGAGTAGTGATTTGACGAGGCGCGGTAGGAGATTTCAAAGGCTAGGGTGATGACATCGACAGTAGCGGTGGAGACGATGAAAGATGGTGATGCTGGTCGAGGCGTAATGCTTGGCGACAGAATTTGGGGGAAAGCGCTTGGTATACTTCATCGGAATACAGTTGGTAGACTTCCGAAGTCTGTAGAATTGGACGATCCAATCGAGGGTAATACCAACAAGCTGAGCTTAGATAGAGCACTAGAGCTTGATGGAACACCTTGTCACTGATATCAACACAAAAAGCAGGATGCTTGATGAGCAACACATGGTTGGAGTAGAGAAACTCGTAGATGGGGGTAACGCGGAATGTCGTGCGGTTGATGGGGACACCACTAGCGGCACGGGCAGCTTGCTTGGCCATATTTTCCTCGTGGCATTTGTGGATGGACTTGATGACAGCGACCTTCGTCATGAACTCGATCTAGTCAAGAGGAATGAACCAGACGATGTTCTATAGGCCATGGGTTATAAAGAAGCTGTATTATAGATATTGTATTACTTACCCAGACCCGGGCGATACCGATGCAAATCACCAGAGATATCTTCGATCTGAGTGAAGCCACAGTTGTCATAGGCATAGACGATGAAAGTACAAGACGATGAAAGTACAAGGCGCAGAAGAGGCAGCCAAAGCCTAGGATACTCTGTGCCGAAGAAAGAGAGGGAGCGAGTGACGAAATGGGGGCCTGCGAGATGGTGGCGACTCAGAATACATGATCATTTGAGATTATCTGGCATTCGTTGGGCAAGGCGGGAGGTAAACACCATCGCGGCCGAAGTGGGCAGCTGGAAGAAAGTTGTCTCCATGATGACACGGGACAGGACGATACTAATGGGACCAGCTTAGCTGATAGTCAATGAGCAGAAACAGGACACATACACGGTACAGGGAGGCAATCAAGTGGAGACAGCGAACAAACAGTCCGGGCCAGGTGCGGCACTGGCAGAAATTGCTCGGCTCGGAGTATTTGATCCGACGGTACAGCCACCCTCGGAGTCTGATCAGAAAAAAATCTTCATCTTCTGGGGCTTGTCAACCGCTCGAGCAAGCACACGAAGGTATTTGTATGATATGCGCCAATGACAAGAAATATATTATGGATAGATACTCTGAACGGTGCTTCGGAGATTCGAGAACAGCCGATCGACATGCTACAAGATCACATGATCTCGTTTAATGCACTCTTCACGATCGTGGGCCTAAGGTTTGCCTTCTCCTAAGCCCTTAGCACTTGGCGGCCCACTTTCTGCCTTTCCACCTATGCCGACGACATTTCAATTCCCCAAAGGAAGCGCTCTCGATTCCCTCAGGTAGGCATCGGGTCTTACTCTACCTCTTTTTTTCTGCTTAAAGTTCTGCTCAGCCCCAGTTTCGCCAATGTCCGCTGTCTATCCACCTGTCTGCTAAAATATCTGGCGATGAGAGAGAACAACGACCCAATCCTGGGACCGCGCCTTTATCTCAAGGTCTCCCTCTTCTGATCTACGTTGTCAAGATTCGATCCCCCAAGCAGGGGAAACGCATCATCCCACAAGAAACTAGGACCTTGCAGCCAGCACCACCTCAGCGATCTGCCATCTGCATTCCCTTGTCAAAGCTCCTTCACAAACTGTTGCTCAATGATACGACGTTGATTTGATCTAACCCTCGGGTCTATGAACATCTCTCCTGTCGAGTTGGGTTAACAGGCAGGATGGTCGTGCGTAGCTGGCTTTGACTCCACAACAGTCGGCCAGCCAAGCATTGCCTTCTGCACTGGGGGATGTCTACAATCCATTCCCCGTTGTCTCGCCGCATATTCCCCCCATGGACAGACTACAGAGTTAAACATTCCACCTTGAACTGTTGCTCAACGGTACGATGTTGACCGATCCAACCTTCGGGTCTATGAACGGTCTCCCTGTCGAGTTGAGTTGACAGGCAGAATGGTGTTGCATAGCTGGTTTTGACGCCAAGACGGTCGACTAGTCAAGTAAAGCCTTCTGCGTCTGGGGAGCATTTGGTTACTGGCCCTTGCGTTCTCCACTTGATTGCTTCCACGTACGTGCTCCATTTCTGCTTGCTGACCTGCAGCTAAATTGGGCCTCTCTAGTGTCACTGCCCTCGTAAAATTGTGGAGGTGACTTCTTCCAGGACGCCTTAACCAACATCCTTTTTGTTTCGTTGTCTTCCACCATCTCTACCATTACCATCAACACCATCACCTTGATCTTTTAAAATCCCGTCTTGTCTCGTTTGACTCCCACCCACAATCGCCTCAAGTTTTTGTTGACCAAGTTTAGGACCTCCACTCCATATACATGCATGCTCTCACCCACTCTATTGCGCATCAGGCTCCTGCTACCCGCTCTCAGTTGCAGTTGTAAAGCCTCACCCCCGACATCCAGACCCCTTTCCCAACGCAAAGCACATGCAGCGCCCCTCCCCAGACCCGCCCTCGTCTCGTTCCCAGCGTTTCTCAGCCCGCTCTAGTCCACAGAGTTTTCTACGCCCCCGAAGGACTTTGTGATTGGATCGTCCAATTCTACAGGCTTCGGAAGTCTACCAACTGTATTCCGATGAAGTATACCAAGCGCTTTCCCCCAAATTCTGTCGCCAAGCATTACGCCTCGACCAGCATCACCATCTTTCATCGTCTCCACCGCTACTGTCGATGTCATCACCCTAGCCTTTGAAATCTCCTACTGNGCCTCGTCAAATCACTACTCGCAACCGCCTCAGGTTATCGTTGATCAAAACCTGAAATGCCCCAGTCCATGCCCTCACACACACCATCGCGCATCGGGCCCCTTCCGCTACTCTCTCTCTCGGGTGCGGTGGCAGCCCTATAGTACTGCCCCCTCTTATCTCAGGCCTCGTCCAGCTCTATTTCCATCAGACCCCCCCACTCAAATCAGCANGCCTTCTACTCCATTTCTTCNCCTCCAAGCGACACCCCTCTCCCCNAAATCAAACATACCCACACCCTCCAGGAATTAGAATGACNTACCACCATGCATCAGACTTGGGCCTGGTGGATGTTTTCGTGACTGTATGTTACTGATCGAGCTTCAGCACCAATATTCTGAAATTGCATAACACATTTCTCTGCAATCGTCGAGTCTCGTGTGCCTGTCATATAGATTTGCGACATCATTTTAGCATAGCCAATGTGACTACAGCTGACATGTCTGTTGCTCGCTGAATGTTCTTTGCTTGCTTGATCCAATATCAAATCTCCATTTCTCTTTCCTTGTTTCGCCCCTCTTCTGAATTTGTTACTAGATTTTGTCATCCAATTGATTTCAACGANGGTTCCTGCATCTAGTCTGACAGAAGCTTTAGTCATGAATTTTGGTTGCTACCCCAAGCCCCTTGCGCTGGCNCCAGCCTCGAAGCGGTATGTATACCCNTGCTTTGACGATGCGCTCTTAGCTAACTTCACACTCTCCTCCCTTTGAATTNGGACTCGAGANGNTCGTTTCATTCACAGGCTACCATACTCTCTCTTCGTTCTTGTACNCTACTCAATAAGCTCTTTTATTGCCGACCTTCTGACTGTCCTCCCAGAACCTACCCTCCCGCAAAATTCGTCTCATCATCTGTTTTCNGCTTCTGNGACTACCTTTTCTCTACCGTGANGCCATGNTTTCCAATCCCGCNGAATCCGAGTTGAGTTTCACGCCACGCGGATCGTCAGAGCCTGCACAATATCAACCAAGTCCATTTGAATTGGATTCNCAAATAGCCGATAGGTTGGGCCTCCCATGGCCTTCAATTGATCNGGAATATTTTCAGTCCCGTTTTCANNAAGGAAAGCTGGTTAGGGCTGAGGCACAGGCGATTTTAGGACCTGAAAATGAGCAGGCTTTGAGCTCTCACGACNGTCCCCAAGGGAGCTCTAGCNGAACCCCACTCTAGATCCTCTCACCCCTCTCGCAAGCGAGATNGCAACTTCTCTACTAGTCCTTCACCCTCTACTGGTCCTGCACGGAAGAAATCTCGACACTCTGAACATACGGCCGAGCCTATAGCTCAGCCAAAGGCGGGACCTTGTGCNCATGTGAGCACCTTCATCTCTTGCTTGAATCCCTTACTCATCTCATCTGAATAGCTTCNGAATGTACCCGTTGAGGTTCAGGACGCCATTTCCGAGGCTACCGCTGATATCCTNGAGCATCTCGGCAATGAGGCCTTTATGGCACATTNGGAGGCTCTGCGCCACCTCAAGACGGAGAATGAAAATCTTGCTATGGAAGTTGCAGATCTTCNGGACAAACTGGCCCTAGTCACCATGTACTATTACACTAATTTACATCGTACCGGATCCCCACAGCCAGCTTCAAATGAATACTCAACCCCATTATTCCCTCTGGTATGTGATTATTCTTTGGAAACTCTCANTCCTAATTCAACTCCAGGCACCTATTCCGTTGAATTTGCAAGATCCTTCGACCCCCTCTGGCTCGATCACCAAGNGTGAACAATCTTCCAAACCGAAGGCTCGAAACGTTGTGAAAGCTTTCATCAACCCGCTCAAAATGCGCCACATCTCAACCGACTCTGGAGACGCGACNGGTGGCGATGACTTCACCAGTCCCGTTCCTGTTAGTAGCTACACCCCTCCCNGTAAAGATGATAGNGGCGNGGATACCTGTGATGACGCAATCGCAGCTTCTGGACGCGCCCNTGGAGCTGCCAAGTTCCTCCGCCACCAACGTGGAATCTCCATCGGATCTCTCCTCNCTACCGCAACTTCGGCCCCAGAACATCCAGTTAGTCCCAATACCCAGACACCCAAAAAAANCGAAAACTTTGTGCTTGTGGAAACCCCTACATCCCAACCTCCCNTCTAAACGAGTATGGCAGCCCTAACCCTGATTGTCGCNGTGCTTGTCAACAGCGAGCACGAGACAACGCCTATGGCTCCTCCGTTGACGATGTCTCCTCCCATACCGAAGACAGTTCCTCTTCCGACACTGAATCCAGCTCCTCCCACACNNAATCCAGCTCCTCCAACGCTAACAANGGCCCCTCCNACACCGAATGTGTCGTTGAAAACGCCCAAAAAGTTGGCCTTTCAAACGTATGTTTTCTTTTCATCTTTGACGCTCTGTTTCAGCTCTTTTCAGAAATCTGCTAAATCCAATCAGGCTTCTCATGGAAAGAAAACTTCAAAAGGTCAGTTCATCTTGATTCTCAGCCTCTCGAATCACTAACATAACTGTTGTGGGTTAGCCTAAACCTCACACTCTTTCGTAGTTTGTTTTAGCTCACAGCGCGTCACATTTGCACTTCAACCGTATTATTTTTCAACGCTTTGGACATATTTTCACCTTCAGTGTCACACCCAGGCTTCCATCTACATTAGATTCCTGTAATTTGGACCTTGAAGCTGCGATCTTATACCCCGTACGGGTCACTTTTGCTCTCATGACCGCTAATGTTCGACTTACTATATTTTTTCGGATCATTCTCTCCAGTCTGCTGACCATACTCCACGTGGTAAGTGCCCTGCTTCGAGTTTGGGCTTAGTTGATGTTAAGCCTTGTAGGCGACTATTAGCCGCATGGTGAGTAGCGCTACATAATTTACTTGGGTATAGCTAATGTCAAGCGATAGCTTTTGGAAATTGCTGAACAATATTGAGATTTTAGATGATCAAGAACAGTTATTGCGTATCAAGATATTTCGATAGACGTCATTAGCATAGATTATAGTGAATAAAAGTAGCATTGACGTCCAGCTATGCTGTTTGAGGAGATGTTGATGAACGTCACTGAACAACAGAGAATCGGCGACTCATTTATGCCAACAATATATTATTTATCTCAAGCTCTTACAGTCACTGGGGCTGCGTGTGCTCCCTTGAACAGATAACAATAAATACAACTCAGTAAGTTTGGTAAAGAGTCCAAAAAGAATTGGAGAATTTGTTCAGCGTTCCTGATTTTCTCGTAGGCCGCCCGAATTACGTTCATGGTGCGCTTTTACCTTTTCCCAGCTCAATCCTCCTTTGGCACCAATCCCCAATCTGTTGTTCATCCATGTCGACATCCCCAACCCCCGCCTCCGACAGTAAGTCGGTCTCGCGGTTTACTGACTCCTGCTGACATGCCTCTCGCTAATTTCATAGGTACTGATAACGCCGTCTCAGTGTTCTTGGAGAAGACAGGCAAAACCGAGTACAAATTGTCAATAGCATCAGACGGGCAACTCCTCACCCCTACTGTTGGAGAAGTAGGCGATATATGGTTCGCATGTGAGAGCGACCATTTTCAGGAAGCTCATACCGAGATGGAGCGGGCAAAGCGGTGTGCTCAAATGAGTGGATTTCCTGGTGCACTCTGGTTCCGTTCTGAAAGCCAGTGGATTAAGGTCGATCGCGAAGTCAACGGCGTGACTGACATTCGGCATCCTCTTGCTAACAACCTGATCCTCGATACGAGCCATATGTCTTGGAGAGCAGCTGGGTCTGTGTCAACGACCAAGCGGCGTAAAAGAGAGAGATCACTGCACAAAGGTGCAGCCGGTAAGTCGCACAACACCATCGTTTATAGTACGAACTTGCCATATAAACTCGTAACATTTTTCAGGATCATTCTCAAAGGAGGCTACTGTCAAGATTCTTGAACAACCGGTGGTTCCAGTGCAATATTTACCGATTCCATTCAGCCATCCTCTATTCCCTCGTGAGTCCAGGTAGTTGTCTTACTCGTTGCTTTTCTAAGATCACCCCAGAGAATTGCG
This sequence comes from Leucocoprinus birnbaumii, assembly GCA_027627405.1. Taxonomy (NCBI): domain Eukaryota; kingdom Fungi; phylum Basidiomycota; class Agaricomycetes; order Agaricales; family Agaricaceae; genus Leucocoprinus; species Leucocoprinus birnbaumii. The sequence goes on from JANIEX010000854.1 coordinate 10,488, forward strand.
CTTTTGCGACACCTGAGCACCTTTTTAGATCACTCTCAAATGCAGAAAATTCGTGGATGATCTCGCTTTCTCTTGAATGGCAGGCTGCGGCATTCTTCAATAACGAGAATCGCGAACCTGGCGAGGAGATTTGGCATGCTCTTATGGGTTGCAAACAGAGCCTCGTCATCGATCGCAATGCACCAGGACGTCGCTTGGCTATTAATCTTGCTCCTACACGTTGGGGAGAGATACCGACCATTGCTGATATTCTTCAAGAATACTACACTCGCGACAGTATGGCCCTTGTGTCAATGTGTGGTGTTGGTCAAATGAAGGTGGCTTTGTCTCCCTGGCGAGTGCTGTCAACCTTTATAGAAGGAGCCACTTCAAGCACCACACTTTGTTCCTTACTCTCGGTACCCGTAACGAACGAGGCCATGGGGCAGTTTCAGCCAACCACACCTGTTGCAACTCAGTCTGCGCCCGGTGGATGCGCGCTTTGGAAAGACCCTAGTACGCATTCTATTTGGGAGTTTACCGTGGTACCAGCTGCCGGAATCACCTCTCCCCATGTCGACTCCTGGGTCGCGCACACCTACATCAGTCACCTCAGTGGGAAGAAGCTCTGGATGATGTGGCCGGGAAGTGCAGAAAACTATCAGCGCCTCTACGCTGCAGCTTTCCAAGGCCATGACCTGCGCTTGACTGTTGCCCGTGCAATTGAGGTTCTTGATGGACTAGAGCTGTTGCTTGTCGACGGGAACGATGCGTCGAGCTGGATTATGTCACCCGGTACCATACATGCCGTCTTGACGTTCTCTCGCATCGCCACTCATGCAGGATTTTATTACATGCCCTATGCTGGTTGGAAGGAGTGTCGCGAGTCCCTTAGTGTGCTTATGAGCACCATTGGCACTGTCGGTTTCAACGGAGATACCACTGCTGGCGATTTCTTGCTTAAGACTCTGCGTACAATGCCAGGTTGGGTCGAGATCGCTCTTGAGCGCAGGGGGAGAGGTGAACCAGACTCGGAGCTTGAGGACTGGATCACAGATATAGTTCCTAGCATTGAAGCAAAGCTCAAGGTTCGAGCAGTTTTTTATGATCGCGTCACTGCTACTCCCGCTTATCTGAAACTGCTCAATGAAAGCATTGGGGATGTCTCATGAGCAAGTGAAGTCATTTCATCATAGCGTGCGCTAATATTCGATAATGATAGCAATAATACATAACTCTTTTTCTGAATTTGCATGAAAATCCATGAAAGATCACATATGACTTCGGTAGGCATCATCCGAGTTACAATACTACTTGAAAGCCAACAATTCATGCCAACTAATCAGATTAAGCTCAAACTAGATTAGGCGCTTATGTTGACACTGGGATAATTTAGCGCTTTGGACCAACTTCGTTACCAACGGTCACTACCGCCATCATTGGCTCAACTTCGAATCCTCGAGTCCTCGCTTCATGGTCTATCGCTCTCTCATATTTGCTCTACTTCTATTTTTATTTTTTATCATGCCTACCTGTCCCTTTTGCACTGACGAGAATGACCCGACGAAGGGACACTTTGCTAGCTCAATCGGGCTTACAAATCACAAGAGAGGGTGCCCAGGTTGGAAACCCGACACTAGTTCCCTGGAGAATCCTCCTGAAATACCCACTGAGTTAGTGGTGAATGCACTGAAGCGTAGAAGGCTTGAGCGTAAAAAGAATGACATCGAATCTACCTCTCAGGGACCTCCCACTGGGCAGATCAATACGGACAGTATGATGGCACCAGTTGTAGTCGATAGTGCCATTGACATAGAAATGGCCGATTTCCCTCTACCTGTGAGTTGTCAATAGAATCGTAAAATAGCCTAACTAAGGACGGCGTTCAGCTTGATTCTCAGGAGAATTATCAAGAAATGCAACCCCTGCCTTCAGAGTCGCGATCAGGCCATCAGCGCAAAGTGCCCAAGAGATTTGCAGATATGGTTCCTACGCAACCAACTCCCTTTCCCCATCTACCTCAACCTTCACAATCTACAACTCCAGAAGCCGGCTTAGATACTGCTCCTCAGATTGAGCGGCAGCCACCCGTTATCCACAACACTACTCCCAACGCTTTTGGTCTCTTTCGCCAATACACGACTTTCCCTCGAAATGATCCTGAAGATTTGCGTACTCTCGACGCTTCATGTACCTCGCCAAATCTTGCCACAAATGCAGGTGCAAAACCCCTATGATGGTGGGCAGGCTTTGGCTCTGCTATGGAAAAGGCGAAGGACTTCTATGCCCCATTCATGAATGCGACGACTTACAGGTTGATGAAATGGTTTTATGGTTCAACAACCAAAAGCCTGGGCGATTTAGATAAGCTCGTCAACGACGTTCTTCTTGCACCCGACTTTGACTCAAAAGAGCTCAGAGGTTTTAGCGCAGAGCAAGAAGGGAAACGTATTGATGAGGAGACGGGAATGGCAGGCATGAATAGCAAAGTATTTTCGGTGAGGAATGGCTGGAAAGTTAGTTTGGTGGAGCTGAAGGTGCCAATTGAAGGCGTGGAGTGCCCGAATGGCGAGGATGATGCATCACGCTTTACCGTTCATGGAGTTCAACATCGTAGTTTGACTGGAGTTATTGAGGGGGCCTTCAGAGACCCAGCGGCTGCAGCTTTCCATTATGCTCCCCACAAAGTTTTCTGGCAAAAGGAACCTGACGGTCCCCCCGAGCGTGTTTTCACTGAGCTATACAACTCAGACGCCTTTCTTGAGGAACATGCCAAGATCAAGCAGCAAGCCCAAATTTCGGGACCTGACGCCAACCTCGAAACCGCTGTTGCCGCCATTATGTTATGGTCTGATGCTACTCATCTGGCTAATTTTGGCACCGCTTCGCTTTGGCCTATCTACTGTTATTTTGGGAACCAGTCAAAATATGAACGGCTAAAGCCAACGAACTTCGCCGCTCATCATCTCGCTTATATACCCGAGGTGAGTATTATCCTGTCCTAACAGATACTGCGTATACTCACTAACTAGCGACCGCTGCAACGACAGCTCCCTAAAAGGTTTCAAGACTGGTATCGCAAAGAATCCAAGCACAAAGGCAAAGAGCATTCGGCTTCTCGCGAATTGTTTACTCACATGAAACGGGAACTTATGCACGCTATTTGGACTTTATTGCTTGACCCCGAGTTTCGCTATGCCTATGTGCATGGAATTGCCGTTGACTGCGCTGATGGTATTTGTCACTTGCTTTTCCCGTGGTTCTTTACTTATTCGGCTGACTATCCAGAGAAGTGAGTCTTTGATACTGTAGCTTGGTTGTTATTCCCCGAAATTTATTTTCCAGAGCTTTATTGGCTACTATCTGTTTCCTTGGTGGATGTCCCTGCCCCCGCTGCAAAATCAGGAAGGATCAGATCGCTAATATGGGAACAGAGGCTGATCTGGCGATTCGTGCCAATATCCGCATCGATGATGCAGCTCGACGGTCACTGGTAGTAAAAGCTCATCGCGAGATCTTCAGATATGGGAAGGGTGTGGCCAGTGCCGCAGTAGAGCGAATATTGAGACCGCTTTCCATGGTTCCTACCCACGTGAGCACTGGTTTCAACTTTCGACTAGTTCTTGGGCTATTGCGCTTAATAATATCTCACAGAATGCGTTCTCTGCAGACTTCCTCGTCAATACAGGCTTTGATTACCACCAGATGCTCGTTCCCGACCTTCTTCACGAGTTTGAACTTGGGACGTGGAAAGCTGTTTTTACCCACCTGATTCGCATCCTCTACGCCTCCGGAGATGGCGCAATCCAGGAGCTGAATAAAAGGTGCTTTATAGTTATGCGAATCTGTTTATCCGTAACTCATTTCTTGAGTGGTAAGATACCAATCAACACCAACATTTGGGCAAAACACCATTCATCGCTTTAGTGAAGACGCATCATCCATGAAAAAGCTTGCCGGGCGTGACTTTGAGGACCTCTTACAGGTGAGTTGCCTATACTACACTACTGCCTGCTGCTCCTGGGACGATTCTAAGGGCATTTCAGTGTTCAATCCCAGCCTTTGAACTACTTCTACCTGAACCCCACAATAGTATGGTACTTGACCTGCTGTTCACACTGGGAACTTGGCACGCACTAGCAAAGCTACGACTACATACTGAAACCACCCTCCGCCTCCTGAAAGCCACAACTTCTCAGCTTGGATATTGCTTGCGCAAATTTCAAGCTACAACATGCAGCTATTATCACGTAGAAGACCTTCCCAGTAACGAGACTGCTCGAGGCCCCATAAACGCTAAGACGGCTACTTCTCAAGCAAAGGGCAAAGGCAAGGCACCTAAAGGAGGCACGTCTAAGCCACTCAATCTCTCAACATACAAACTGCATGGATTAGGCGACTACGTGGATTACATTATCAAATTTGGGCCCTCTGATGGATTCTCCACCCAAACTGTAAGTCCCGTTGAGAACTCTGCATTCTCGGATCAAGCATCTACTCAGATTCTGCGTTGCGGTATACAGGGAGAACTAGAGCACCGTCGAGTCAAGAAGTTCTACATTCGTACGAATAAAATGTCTACTTTCGCCTGGCAGATTGCAAGGCACGAGAGGCGAGAGCGGTTGATTCATCAGATACATCAGATGGAAATCAAAGAATCACAGTCAAACCAGGGAGGTGATGTACACATACCGTTCGAGGCATCCGAACCCCTCGCTCCCACACCGCCAACCTCTCATTTTCACATATCTCAATCACGCTCATTTCCACGTGATGTCACGGATTGGTTACACAAAAATCGCGGTGATCCTGCGCTTGAGGTGAGGCCAAATCAGCACTCTTGTAGGACTGTTCTGACCTTGCGCCACCTATTCCTCGGCTTATCCAGGATTTTCTTCCAAAACTGAAGGATCATTTGCTGGAACGACTAGAAGATCTTGCACCTGGATCAAGAAAATACAGTGATGCTGAGCGTAATCAACTGACGTTTTCTGGTAATCGCATCTACCAGCACAAATACTGCCGCATCAATCACACAACCTACGACCTTCAATGAGGACAGGATTCTATCAACCCCCGCACTCACCCTGACATCATGGTTTTTGGCGCAGAGCCTGAAGCCAACATTTCTGGAACAGGCGACGATCACCCTTACCTCTATGCGCGTGTGATTGGCGTTTTTCACGCCGAGGTCCAATGGATGAAGTCTCCTGGACAGAGAGCACACATGACTGCCCTAGATTTCCTTTGGGTTCGCTGGTTTGTTCGTGATACAAGCCACCCTTGTGCCTTCCGCGATAGGAGGCCTCCTTGCCTACAATTTGCGAGTGAGGGTGCATTCGGATTTCTTGACCCCAAAAATGTCCTTCGAGGTTGCCACCTGATCCCGGCCTTTGCTCATGGTCAGGTCTCTTGGCTTGGACAGTCCGTTTGCCGTCCTCAAAGTGAAGGCCACCTCGACTGGCGATATTACTACTCCAACACGTACGTTCCTTAATCGTACCTTCTGCCTCTTCCGAAGGGATAAGTACTTATTTTCCCCTTAAGCATCGTTGATCGCGATATATTTATGAGGTATCTAGGTGGAGGAGTTGGTCACGGTCTGCTTGGAATCCCGACTGACACCAGTCTTGAAACTCTTCCGACCGCCGATGATGCTGGTAATCAAGACAATTCTGAAGGGGTCTCACCCACTGCAAATTCTGCTGGTGCAGGACCCGGGGTCAGCACCACCACTATCGAGAATAGTCAAGGGGATGATGATAGCGCCGCACCTCCAGAGAATTCGTATTCATTAGATGAATGCATAGAATATGGCTATCCCGACCCTAACACAGAACCTATGCAGGAAAAACCGGAAGAACTGGAAGTGGGAACTGGTGATGATGGCTCGGATATGGATGAAGATGGTGAAGGTGGCTGGGATTTCGACCAGCCTGAAAATGATGCTTATGGTGCATTCAATTAGGTATATATGTATTTGCTGTTGACTAGATCGTTCTGATCATCAAATCAATTTTATCATCAAGTTCATGATATGCAAATGTTTGGCTGACTGGATAGGCTGTGGAAATACTATGCCCAGACAACTGATTCACAACATTTGCAAATTTGCAGCCTTGGGTGAGACGCACCGTGACCGATTGTCAGATCAGGCGCTCATGGCAATGCACATGATCTGAGAGACGGCGCATCAATCACGTTATGTTAGGGTCAGCCCTTGCTTAGGCTGTTGAGTCAACGTTGTCAACCAGCCTTGAACCACCATCACCCCTCGAGCTAATCGCACCCTAATCCTATTCATCTGCCTTTTGTCTCACATCTCAGTTGCATCTGGTTCAATATTGGATACAAAACTTCTTCGGAAAGATGGTTGCTTGTGGTTCGCCCTTACTCTTGTCGGAGACACGTTCAGCAGCTTTTCCTACGGCACACAATAGTCACCCACCCATTTTCATGGATACCACGGATAAATACCAAGTCCTTGACATCTATCATTCTCCCCTCTACCTTACCCTTCTTGGAAATCCCCTGTACTCTAAGGGGCGGGGTATGTTGTCTTATGCCCTGCTCTTATGCCCTGCTTCTCTATTTGACGCCTTACCAACCCAATCTTCGCAGGTCAATCTGTCGACATTGTCCACCTTCTTTCAATACTGTGGTGCATTATGGAACGTCACTTTAGGGGGATCAGAAAATATCATCTTGCCATGGTGCGCATTTATCGTGATATGAATTAGTGATGTTCAATAGCTGAAGGTGGCCATCTCCAGAGAAAAAATGGACAGAACCTCTAAGCATCTAATTGCTTCAACCGTTACACAATTGGAGTTCATTGTGCACCGGTTCTACCTTCCACATGGACTGGTTAATTCTTCATATGATCATGATTGCTACAATTTTCCTGCGCGCCCCGCCCCCGTCGTGCTCAAGGCTGCCTCAACCAACAGATACATTTTGCTATCTGCCCTTCGCGGACAATCAACTTGTGGCGGCAAGTGCCAAACTTGTCCCTTCATGAAGTGTAAGTAGTCCACTCTCGTTTCACAGATAATGTTCTAAATCGCCCACTTTTAGTACAGAACCGGGATGCCTGACCCTAAATCATCATCAAAAGAAGACTGGATCTTTGAAATATCTCCGTGCATCGCTCTCAGTACTTTCCCAAAGCAAAAAAGGACGGATATCTGAAGCCTGATCGGGTGAGTCTGAGCCAGTCCACGCGCTCCACTCGAAAATTGAAATATGCTAGGTCACCAATCTGAAAGAAAACCTCATATTTAAGCAGAAAAGAAGTCATGATCGTTGTGTTCCTGGAAAATGGAATGGAGAAGGTTGTGCGAGGACCAGATAGCGATACCTACCGAAATGTACGTGGTCCCTCCTTGATGAGTCCAGAACCGCGCTGATAGTCATTCCTCCCAAGAATGGTCACTACGTTCATTCATATGTTCATTCACAAGGTATGATATGCTCTCATTTTTTGCAAAGGAGTAAATTAACCTAATTGACCCTTCAGACTCGAGAGTCAACTCAACAATAGTCTTTAACCATTCAGACACTTGAACGCAAGTTGTCATCAGCTTCTTGACCTTGCTACTAGGTTCTTGGTACCCAATGGCACAAGTCTTCGCCAGTTCAATGTACGTTGTCACCAGTGAGTTTTTTTTCTATCAGCGCTGTGATGTTCCAAAATCAAATGCATCGACACTAGACCTCGGCAAGTCTTCACGCGTGGAAGACATCGGTTCCTTCCTTGCTCGCCACACTTTGGTCATGAAGAAAACAGATGGTCGCCGGAACTAAGTGCTATAGAGCTGGTGAGGCGGTAGACCCGTCTACTTCACTGTGCGAGCTGATCAGTCATTTAGAGATACTACGACTAGCTGGTGGAAAGTCAAGGACTGAATCCCAATCCTGATTAGGCTTGGGAAAGCAATCGGAAGCCTCTCGTCACGCTCAGAGGTGTGTTCCTCTGCAAACTCTCTTAGGCTTTGACTGAAGGAAGCATCCAATTCACAGACGATTTCCATACTGGCCGTCGACAATT
>JANIEX010000855.1:0-18509 GCA_027627405.1 Leucocoprinus birnbaumii
CCATGCAACATGTCTTGCCTCCCCCTCACGCCCTCATGCATCCTCTCCAAGGCCCATTGCCGCCTGGATACGCCTACGCTGCACCTGCAGATTACACTCCGGGTGGTCTCCCGCCTGGTGCAATTCCTGGTCCGCATCCCAATATGCAACAGCCCCCGCCCCAATCACCTCCTCAACCGAACTCGACTGGTCGAACGCTCAGTAACAGCAAACGGGCGGAGCAAAACCGAAAGGCTCAGCGAGCATTCCGCGAACGCAGAGATCAGTAAGTGATAAACCTGCAAATCTAAGAAAACGATACTGATCGCAACGCTTTAGACATGTCAAAGCTTTAGAGTCCCGCTCCCAATTACTGGATGCCGCCTTGGCGTCCGCTGATGAGGCCAATCGGCGATGGGAAGAATGCAGAACGCTAGTTGATCAGTTGCGCCTTGAGAATACAGCTCTACGGGCTGCGCTCAGTGCTCAACACCCCATGATTCCTCCCTCAGCCCTCCCACCAGTCACACCGGCATCTGGCACGAACGGAGCGCCCGAGAACCCAGCAGCTCAACCCGGGACAACTGGGGAGGAGAAGAAGACAGACATAGACCCAGTGAAGGAAGGCGAAGGCACTCTGGGAGTCGAGAAGCATGAGTGATGGTATTAAGAGAGACAATGCCTTTGTCGCAGCTAAAGTGTGTACTAGTGTAAGATGGTGGTGGCGGATAGAGAGAAAGGGTCAGGGAGGTTATTCTGTTCGTTATGTAACCATCTTTGTCATCCATACTGGAACGCGGAAAACTATCACAAAACAAAACCTGTAGTGAAGCCCCGGTCGTCGGAATGAGTCCTTTACTCTACACCTGGTCCAAGCGTGATAACACCTTACGTTACGCACAGACCCTTTAAACGCAAAGAGATTCCCACCTCCCAGACCCTCCGCAATACTGCTGAGAACAAGGTTGACAAGAAAACCACGCCCTTGCCCGGAGATCCCACCGGCTATCCGTTGGATTATGTCAGCAATTTCCGGACAAGACACGTCTAACGCGTCTAAAGTCGCGTCTCGACAACTCACCCCAACTGAGCGCCATGTCTACGAAACGTGCACGAGGTAAGCACTTGTTTGCCCCAATACTCTCGGCTAAATGGAACTTGTTAGATACCCCCGCGCTTGTTAAAACATATCTAATTGCCTACAATGCCCTCTCCGCCACTGGCTGGAGCTATGTCCTTGTCTCCCTCCTCGTTCACCTCTTCAACCTCGACGGCAAGTCAGACGCGTACCATCTGTCCAAGAAATCTGCCTCCGTCGCCTTTTCTCGCTTCCTCTCGAAAGTACCCATCCTAAGCAAATTCGTCCAGTCTTTCGAGGCACATCTTCCTTCCTTCCTCGTTCCTTTGTACGAGCGCGCCCAGACAGCCTATCCTCGTATCGGCACAGAGACCGCCTTTGTTCAGAGTTTTGCGATTTTAGAGGTCCTTCATGTTGCACTAGGGTGGGTCAGAAGCCCCCTTCCCACCACTGCTGCCCAGGTTGCGAGCCGGTTGTTCCTCGTTTGGGGTATCACAGAACAATTTGTTGAGGTGTGCTTTCACCGTTTACAAGAAGAGTCTCCATCATATTAATCACCCGACAGACGCGGTCACATCCACTCTACGCCTCGATGGTTTTCGCCTGGTCCTCAGTGGAAGTTATCCGCTACAGCTTCTACGCCTTCAACCTCACTGGATCAAATCCTTACATTCTTCTTTGGCTACGCTATACCGCCTTTTACGTTTTATACCCCCTTGGCGCCTCTTCAGAGGCCTCGCTCATTTATGCAAGCCTTCCCTCCTCGTCCCCGATACCTGGGTGGCAATCCTGGCTGAAGGGCATGTGGAAGCCCGCAGATTATGGCCGTGCCATTCTCTTTGCCATCTGGTGGCCAGGTATGTTCTCTAATGAGACGGCATTCCTTATTTGACCCAATGATCTCTATAGGTCTCTATGTCATGTACGTTTATATGATTGCACAGCGACGCAAGATTTTCGGAGGTCAAGGCCGGAAACTCAAGTCCAACTAATCAGCATCTCTCGGGTTTTAGATATCACATATATAACCTTCAATACCATTACAGTAGTCCTTCGCGAGCGCCTCAGCACTACATACGGTCTTGATGCCACTACCTGACAGTATAGCTGTATGCCCTGCATGATTTAATGTGTTGCAAGACAACAAATGCTGTTCAACTCAAAATAGAATTAAATACCCCTCGCATGGTCTTTCACCAACTTGAGGAAGAGCCCCCTGTGGGCAAAAGCTCAACATCGTAACGGCCGCCCATGCTACTATCTCTGCGATGATGACTTGGGGCTGACATGGAACCTGATCTTGCGTGGCTTTGGGGTGAGGAAGGAGCCCCAGGCGCGTCCCCGAACTGGTCAGGCGCCGACTGGCGGTCCCTGATGTAGAGGGGAGGAAGAGGGTTGGGATCATTCGTTTTGGAATCATCCAACTGGGCCCTATTCACAGGCTGCCCAACGTAAATAGCGTGATGGGCATGAGAGCCGTCGCCATTCTTGTAATCAAAGCTCTGCCAGCGCCCGGCTGTGCGATTACGCCAGTGTTTAGGTGATCGTCGTCTGAACCAGACGAAGGCGGCGAAGGCCGCCACGAGAATGGCCAGACCACCAAGAACACCTCCTGCAATGGCCCCCTTGTTGCTCGAGCTCTGGCCATTGCCATCAGGATTGGATGATGTCACCGAGGTCGGGATGACTGGCATTGGTAGACCGTCTGTGACAGTGAGCGTTGGATTCAGAGTGATTGTTCTGGTCTCAATGAACGGTTGTCCTGATACTGTAGAAGTATCGAGGAAAGTCGAAACTTGCTCCTGCGAGGGCTCTGGTGCTGGTGCGAAGCTAGTCACGATGACAAATGTGGTCACCGTGCTCGGCGCAAGTGAGGCATCTGGAGCAAGCGTAGCACTAGGGGTATCTGTGATTATGGCCGATGGATTGGCCGGAGGTGCTTGGCGTTGGAACATAGCTGCTTTAGCCGCGAACTGCGAGGCGAACAGGACCGCACAAGTGATTGTTTTGACGGCGGATAGCACCATGTCGAAGGAACGAAAGAGACCCGGGCCTGGAGTTAGACGCTGTCAACCAGGTTCTTATCGTTTCACACAACCGCCGTAGACCTTAAAGAGGGCGATGACGGCCATCTACTGAGCGCCTGCTATTTATAGTATGTCAGATGACAATTCAGGGCCCCAGAGAGAGTGATGCTATTTTCGCATCTATTCCTGTTCTGCTCGTTATTCGGACCACTAATCGCAATTCTCTACTCACGCTAGTAATATAAAGAGTCGGACGAAAGCCACGGGTATGTCCCTGCGGCCTTCCGTTCTTACCACCATGACCTTGTCTTCGCTTCTCGCTTTTATGCTCGGCTTGCTTGTATGCCAGAGCTCGCTCGTTGGTGCCAGAGCCGTTACAATTCTTCAGGAAAGGGATGACAATCTTCCTGCCCGAGTACCTTACGTCTTCCCTCCTCCGGGAACAAATGCTGTAGGCAAACTGCCAGACTAGCTCAGTCATCTTGGAACCACGACTCCGCTGACCATGTTTCAAACTCCAGATCGCGGATGATATTCGTCAAAGACGGGTTAACGGAACGCTCCTGGCTCTCGACGGCGTCCTGTGAGTAACATTCACTTGGAAGTAAATTCACAGCCGAACTAAACTCTCGGTAACAGGTTGAATGCACCTCTTGTCGCCCAAAGCTGGAACAGCGTTGCAGATGTCATCCGCAATCAAAACTCAATTCCTGGAACCATGCGTGAACTTTTTGTAAGTTTTCAAATGCACTCAAAGTGAAAGGGGAAACTTGACGAATATCTAGATCCTGCGCATTGCTGCTTTAAACAACGCAGCATACGAATGGCGCGTCATTCCTGCATTACTGTTACGAACAGCAGTCTGAAAGATGTTCTGACAGGATTCAGCATGAGCCCGTTGGCCGCTCCGAAGGATTGACGACTGAACAGCTCAAAGCTATTCGATTCACCCCAGTCTTCCAATCTCAGTCAGCTAGAAAAACTCTCGGGTCTGAGCTCACGGCTGCTCTGGACTTTGTTGACTGGAATACAAAGAGTGTAGAAGTCCCGATCCATGTGTTCAACACTCTTCGGAGTTTCTTGAATGACACTCAAATGGTTGAAGCGACCGCAACCACTGGCTTTTACAATTTTGTTAGCCGATTTGTGGAGGCCCTAGATGTTGACGGCAAGGTCAATACACCTGTTCCGACTCCTGAATGAGCGGAGAATTTGAAATGGTGGTCGTATTGTATTGATTGGTATTTACGGTAGTTGAAATGTAACATGTAGGTGAAACCGTCGACTACACCCACACAGGTAGCATGGCGGTGGGCCAAAGTATCTTTCAGAAGCATCGAACTCTGGAGGAAGGGATTAAAAATGCTTTATAAGTATAGAATCTTCGTAAACATGCGAAGTCTACTTTGCCACTTTGTCTTTCAATCTTACAACAGGGTTTTATGGATCTACAGACTTCATCTTATCAATATGATAATAAGTGATATGTCAAGACACTCGGTATCGTTGCGCGAGAACATAACTCCATTCAGGTCAACTTGGCGACGCTAGCATTCACAAAGCCATTGACCTGAAATCCGCCCTCTGGCGCCTTGACCACGCCGGCTTTCTCAAGAACACTACCATTCCTCAAAATGAGTCAGGGAGAGGATATGCATACCGGTCTATCCGCACCTGAGAGTTTCTGATATAGTCTTTGAAGATACTTCTTGGCAGTCTGCGAAGTATCCGACTGTCTTCTGCCATGCCTGGAATCACGCTAAATGAGAATAGAGAACGGAGATATCAGATAATCCTACTTTGATATCCTCTTCGGGGTAGCCGAATCTCTCTTTGATGAAGTCTTATGTTATTTTTGGCGCGGCTTTCGGCAGAATTGAATTTCTGGATGTAGCTGTTCAAGTCTTGAAGGAACTTTGCCAATGCCTCGCTCTGAGCACGTTCAGGATGCGCTGCGATGAGCCACGACGGCCAAGGAGTAGGAACAGAACCGATCTGTTAAATTGACCAACGGGAGGTTTGTGAGTTTCAACAGTGAATATCGACACTTTCAAGCTTGGCACGGTAGACTTACGAATCTAACTTCGCCTGCATCCGCGAAGGGTTTTGTTGTAAACCACTCCCACATAAATGCACTTGTAGAACCGTCGTTGACAGAGTCAATCAAACCGCGAATATCATTGTTGACTTGCAATCACATGTTATCCGGATTGCTATCGAACGATTCACTGGGGTGATCACACCTTGGAACTGTAGGTCCTTTGTTGGCCATCCATTCTGCAGTGCCATCACGTATGCCATCGTGTAACTTCCACTTTTTTCCTTGTCAGTCTGGAATAAAGCAGTCGGCATTCCATTTACCTTCCGAATCGAGAGATTCCGATCTTTGTATCTTTTAGATCAGAGATAGTCTGGTACTGAGACTTGATTCCAGTAATCACGGCCCTGGCATTGCATGGGTGAGCTGTGACTCTCCAAGGGCCATGTCATAAATTCAATCAGACCAGTTGAGCGGGGTGGAGACATAGCTGCCAACGAGTTTGTATGCCTTCGAACCGTTCGCGATACCAGTGATCAGGGGATCGGTCAAGGCTCTGATTCAGCTTCATCAGCCCTCTGAGAGGTTTGGCAAAAGTAGGCGAGAAGCGTACATGGCAACATCGATCTCATCGTTAGTCAGGCGAGAAATTAGTTGACCAGTTCCACCTGCAGCAAAGATTCCACGCTCCATCGATCCATATTCTGAAGTGCTGGAAAGTTCGTTGTCTTACTTGGGCATTCGACTAGCTCGAAGGTATTTCCAGCATCGTGGTCCGCAAACTGGAGCAGCGGAGATGAAAAATGTTCGCGGACTGTGTCAGTTAGCCTCTACAAGTACAGTGTCATACGGTGAAGTCTCACCATAACCAATGCGCAGGACCATGTTGGGAGTTTTACTGATGGCGAGGCCACGGGAAAGAATCAAGTGGGATGTACTACCTGGGAGACTACTGTTGGGAGTACTACACGCTGACTCTTAAATACACCCACACAGCATCAAAACTCATGACTATGACGTCGAGTAGAAGAGATTTCGGCTTCGCCCACTCTCGTCTAAAAACGCTTCCAACGACCGAGAAGCAAGGATCTAATAAGAGAAGTAGTGGCCGGGGAGCCTCATTCACCCACATTAACAGGATTCAGATATATTAGGCATGGTCACTCTCTAGCTCCAGGTTGCTGCTGGGAATCTACTGTATCAGGCTACGCTGAGGAGGTCAATCAATACAGGTCAGTATTTTGGCAGGTGTTATAAGAATCGCCCGAGAAAGGATAGGGTAGATTTGTCCCTTTTTATCGAGCCGGCCGACCAGAAAGATCTATCGAAGAAGAAGTGTTGACCCCTATCATTCTGCAACACTTTCCACCCTAGTGAGTCTCTTATCCACAAAATACCGCCGATACGGCATATCAGATTTTTTACCACCCTTTACACATAATTAACATATTATAAATGTGCAACCAAGATTCCGGACCTAATCCGGGCCAAGTTCGTTGTTGAAGTCCATACCATTCGATGGGTTCGAGACTGACGCTCGCGTCTGGGGCACAGTCATTATAAAACGTTCTCGTTGGTCCTACTCTCTCTATCTGGTTGGTGTGATTGTTCGTTTTGAAATGAGTACTTCCCTCTGTTATCAAGAGCATCATCTAGTTTTGATGAGATCATGTTTGAAAAGACTGGCTCTCCACAAGATCCATAGCGATGATGGAGACCTTGGTGAAATTCTGCGCTTTCAAGGCAATGCTATACTTGGCGGGCTTCCACTGAGAGATCCCGGCGGCTTCGAGCGATCTCACCACAATAGTCCTTAACTCCGAGGCCCAAAGCGAACCAAGGATAGCATGTTATTCAGAATTCCAGCACTGAAGGCATCATGATCATGGAGTTATTTGTCCCTTACCTCCAGAAAAAGGTCGTCGATTGAAGGGACGCAGTCGTCAGGGAAATAGAAGTGAGAAGCCTGTACGCCCAAGGCTGCTTGGTAGCCTTCGAGTGTCCAGTTGACATCTACTGTCTGGAAGACATGACATCATTAGTCATTCACCAGAAGACAGTGGATCGAGAGAGAAGTCAGTATGGTGGGTACCTATATCCCGAGTGTTCGTTCCGCGAGCTGCAGCGAGCATGGGCCTATCTGACCTGAAGCTTGAAGAAGCGCCCGCCGTGTTTCGAAAGAATATATTATTTCCCACACCCACGTTCGGTAACCGCTACATTCGAACAATCATGGTTTTGTTCATCGCTACTCTCCTGTTGCGCTACTCGCTTCCTCGTACAGCTTTTCAGTCAAAGGTCCATCGAGGGTGACCTGCGATCGGAGGGCTTCGGCCTTGTCACTCGTTCATTGCACGCACCTCATCATAATTCTAGCGGCCAATTCCACCTATTTTGCTGAGTTATAAGTATACATCTCGCTTGAACATGCACCACTCTGAAAGCTTTGGGATGAACACGAGGTTGAGCGGGGTCTATTTTCGTGGCTGATGAGGTGGAGACTGGGGGACGCTAGTAGGGGCTTCTCTGGCATCATTACTTCCTTGCACAGCAGGACTTTACCCACACAGGCGAACGGAGCTCCGGTGGTGTCTATTTCGCGACTTTTGGAGTGTGTTTTGCTGATGTTGATGGTCGGGATCATGGGCCTGATTCCTTGAGTACTGTATACTGGGAGTGTCCCAGGAATTTTATTGAATTGCTGGGATTTCTTTTCCTCATGGCTTTTAGTGTCTCCTCAAAAACATTTGGAAGCATGCTTGACTTAGCAACACAGCGATATTCAGAGCACCGATCAAACCGAGCAGCAATCAATGAATGATTCCTCCACATTTCGAGACTCACGCTTGACCGAAGCATTCATTTGTTTGTGTGTTCATGTCTCATCTACGCTAGAACGCAATTGGGCTGACCATTTTTGTAAGTTTTATGACACTGATACATCCCTCCCGCTTGATCGGTCGTTGTACGAGGGACAAACTTTGATGGAACTCTCTTGGGAATGCCCCTAGTACCACAGCCATATAAGCTCTACAAATGCAGTCTGTGGCTTGACAGGTCAACACCCGATCATTCCAAATCACCTACCATGCCCGGATCCGCTCCCCACGATAGTCTGCTGAAGTGAGTTCAGGTAATGCTCGCCAAGTGACAACAAATATTCAGATGTCAACGTAGAACTGGACCTGTGGTAAGAGAGAAAATTGGATCGGATTCCTTTCAGAGCACTCAGCGGGAAATCAGCTTGTTGGCATTGTGGTTAATTGGTGGCTTTGGGGCGCCCTCGTTATGCAATATGGTGAATCATTCTTGCATATTCATGGTATCGGAAGTAACTCACTGCTTCTACAGTAATGTACCTCAATAGCAGCCAAGCGAAGCATGACCACCGTCTTTTAAGAGGATTTGGTATGCCAAGATTTCTGCAATTGTCGGCCGTAGCTTGATTGCTGATTGACGCCTGAACGTATCCTTGCTTATACACTATAGTCTACTTCTTATTCGTCCTTGACGCTGCTCAATCGATACTGGCAATGGTAGACGCCTTCCATTGGTTTGTGTATAATTTCGGCGACACAGGCGCATTATCCGACTTGTCAATGGCGGGCATTGATGGCCCAGTCCTCGATGGGTTCATTGCTCTTATGGTACAACTCGTGTATTGTTGGAGGATCTGGGTCCTGAGCGGGCGAAAGGCCGTACTACCAGCGATCATAGCTCTGGTGAGCTTCCTCTGCGACCTAAGTCTCGATTTTGACAAACATGGACGAATCAGTTAGGTGTCATTAGCTGTGTCGGTGGAGCTATACGAGGCATACAGGTATGCCGGCACTTGAAAGTCGAAGTTTGAGCTGAAAAATTGTATTTGATCAGGGTATGACAGTCAAAGTTGCTTCAAGACTTGGTGGTCCTCTCAGTTTCGCAGTCATAGTCAGATGCAGTTTTCTTGCCAGTGGGGTTACCAAGGTTGCTAACTGATTTCCCAGCTCTGGAATGCAGCGGGCGCTGCCGCTGATGTTCTTATCGCCCTCTCGATGTCCTATCTGGTACGCCTTGAGCTTAGCTCCGCTCTTTTGACTCGGCTTACCAGCTACGGCATAAATAGCTATTGAAGTTCAGCTCAAGAAGCAGTCGACGCGGGTTGTTGAGAAAAGTCAGACTCATCATTGTTTTTACCCTCGAAACAAATATTTTGACAAGTACGCGCTTTGTTCATCCATTCACTCTATGCCTCTCTAATGACAGCTCTTGTCTCTGTCAACATAGCTCTTTTGGCTGTTTTCAATTTGATCGTGGTGTTCACAAAGCCACTCGGACCGAAAGTGTGTACAATCACTGCTTTAACTACCACTCCGAATAAGACTAACAATTTTTTGATAGTTTACCTCCCTAAATCTCATGACGTATGTTTCCTTGTCTGCGAATAGGATCTAATGCTGACGATGGTTCCAGCGGATATCCTCTCGCGAAGCTGTGTGTGGTCGAGTTTGCTGATATTTCTTATCGCCAGTATACGCTAATATAGGCTTCAACAGCTACAGCAATTGTTTCATGGTGCTACTGAACCAGCGGGTGTATAATTCTGGGTCTGTTTACACAGACGGGACTACCATCGAGGCTACATCAATGACCGTATTCCAAGCGAAGGAGTTACGATCAGAAGGAGATAAGACGCTTCAGGGCTCTAGTTCCAAGGGCCTGGAGAGCCAAGCAACAGAAGTTCGCGTCGAAGTTACAATCGACCGCGAGGACGAGCGGTCCCTGGATCACAAGCATTCCCGAGGTCCTTATGGCGCGGACATCTGATGTACATAGAAAGGTTAAGCGAGGGATTAGACCGCCTGAGATGTATACTGAACTACCGTAACAACTTCCACTCGATCGATTGTTCTCGTATATTAGTATGGAGCTACTCCCTATCCAAGTATGTACATGGTAGTAATACTAGTCGCTCGTGACATGTCCTCTATGCCATAGCCCGGTCGGATTTGGTTGCGCGTCCCGGTTCTAGTCGATGCATTTGGAACTGATGTTCAATGGTAAGACTGCAACAAAGATTGACACACTGAGCTTAGAACTTGACTCATGTAATCGAAGATGGTATGGACGGAATTTGGTCCAATTTATCCGGTAATAAAGACTTAAAAACGCCAGACGAGTCGCAAACTGAGCTCCGTTAGCTTCTTGAATTCCTCCCATGGCCGATTTTTCTTTGAGCACCACAAATAGCACTTCTTCTGGGAATGAAGAATAGATATCAAAATCACAAATCAAGACACTCAACACTTCGACACTATGCCACAGAAAGCAATGTCGTCTGGGCTTCGTTCGCTATCGATCAAAATGGACGGGGAACTCGCCGTCAACATCATATCTCACGTCTGGAATGCTGCGATGCTATTAGGAGAGACGAGACTATGAATGGTCAACCGAGAGAGTCTTCAAGCTTCAAGTTCCAGCCATCTCATCGCTGGCATGTTGATTTAAGGGAGACACTCATACTCAGGAAGCAAATCAATCATCGAGCCCATACAACCTCACCAAAAGCTCGTGGCCTCATTCCATAGTACCTACGATGTACAATTACAAAGCTACAAAGCAAGAAATAGCAGACTCCTAAGTATAAATAAGCCATAAAGGAAGAAAAGGAAAACAAGAAGGTCTAGAGATAGATAATATCCACGAGAGGATAAACAACAAAGAAAATACAAAATACTCGTAAATCAGACTATAGATGGTTCCTGAGATTCCAATGGACCTTGACTACTTTGTGTCCAGAGCTTTGGTTTCGCTCGCACTTCAATGTTCTCAAAGGGGCCAGATTGTTTGAGCTGGACGCAATCGCGAGTACCAAGAACAAGTAGCTCGAAGAAGAATGAGCTCGCCGCTCGTCGGGTTGCCTGAATTAAGACGTTTCAGAAGAAAGTCAGCAAATGAAAATCAGATATCGTACCTTGTCAGCCATCTGGCGGAAACTCAGCGACTTTTCCTGTCGACCTTCCTCAACTTCCAACTCTTTACGAACAAGAGCCAGTGCTTTCACAGTATTCTTGCTGTACCCTTTGCCTTCATCAACGGTATCGTCGACCTCTTGCGTCTGCGTTTGACTATTCGTTGGACGAGAGTCAAAAGTGGCAATCGGACATTCCACACTAGCGTAGGTTTCCTCGTTCTCGTCAGGGAAAACTTCGTCAGGTCCAGGAGTTGAGAGTTGGGTGAGCTCAGAGGGTGCCGCGGAGGGAGCTCGATCAAGATCTAGTTGAATTGGGACGGCTTCCAAATCTTTAGGTTCTAATTGGAGATCGTCCATAAATTGATGTCCTCCATCAAAGTGATCGTCCAAAGAAACCCCATTTCTGTCCATGACATCACTGCCGAGAGCCAGACTTGGGGCCAAACTTCCTGCGCGACGGGCTTGTTCCATCTCGTTCTCATCTACTTCCTCCTGTGCACCGAGGCGTGCTCGCTTATTGGGGCTTTTGTCAACAGCTGGGCCTTGACGCTTCTGAGCATTGCTCTGTCGGAGAGGGCGCATGAAGAGATTGGCGAGCTCCGGAGACAGTCCTGGTGGTGCAGCATAGAAGAAGGAGCCATTCGGCGTGTGTTTGACTGGAAGGAAATGGGCGAGAGGGTCGTCCCGAATTTCCCTCAATCGCATGACCGTCGATGATCGAGGTAGGAACTGCTGTTCAGTGATAATTTCGCTGACGTCTTGGACCACAGGTGGGCCAAATGCGCCCCTTGCTCGGCCGTTGGCAGCTTCTGGGAACTCAGTAACTTCATCAATAATCTGCTTCTTCTCTTTCATCTTCCGTTTAGGCTTGACCGTTGGTGGCGGTTCCTCGATTCCAGGAAGCTGTTCCTCCGGAGGAGGTGTGGCGGGAGGCTCGGAGAGAGGAGATGCTTGTAATTTCTTAGTTAGTTCAAGACTCCTGAGGAAAGTCTTGTTACTTACAAGCACGGGACAAAGACCTAGTCTCTTCGGGGGTCTTTTCGACGGGCTCAACTATCATAGGCTCATCAAAACCAATTCCAAAGTCTCCCAAGTCGACTCCGGCCATGTCAACGTCCATATCAGCTCCAAACGGATGCTCCGAAGGTGCCCGGCTTCCACTCATGTGGGACATTAGGTCGATGTCGAGGGTATGTTTCCCACCAAACAAGTGAGAACCAACGGATTCAGCACGGCTAGCGGCATCACGTCCAACTCCAATACTGCCGTCGATGCTCATTCGCTCGTCGTTGTCTTCTCTCTCTGAACTCAGTTGTGGCTCATCGCCCCAGTTGATACCGAGGTCGAGATCATTGAAGTCTTGTGAGCCGATGCCGTCTGCAGGGCCAAGGTCAAAAGCGTCGATTGCATCAAAGCGTTGAAAGTCATCGGCAGTTCTTAGTGTGATATCGTCAACTCGAGCCTGATGTTGACCGGTCGTTTGGAGGGCTCTGTCGTCTAAATCAACACCCCTGTTTATCCCAAGATCAATTGTGGGAGCGCAAGACGTCAGAAGCGAGTTTATCGCACCAATTTACATCTGGGAGTAGCAGGTCGAGATCCAGGTTGGTGGTCTGGAGGGTGATAGCGGTTTTGCTGACAACGAGCTGGTCTTCAGTCATGTCCACGACACCAGGGCGGAAAGCCTGATTTATGGACGGTAAATAGTCGTACAAGAGAGAGGAAAGTGGTAGTTACCATCTTAATCTTCAATAGGGCCTCGTTACAGTCATCTAGAAGGTACTTGGCCTTGCGACTATAGATGCGAACAACTCCCAGGAGCAGTTGACCACTGAGACGCAATGCCATTACTTCAATTTCTTGACCCATTATGGCATCTAAGCACTAGTTAGAGACGCGTAATTTGGCTCAAGCAAGCACGTACCGACGGATTCCTCGATGTCCGTCTGAAGGGTTTGGGTCTTTGATAGCTTGCGTTCCATGTGAGCGGCCAGCCATACTTTCCCGAGCGGCCCTCGGCGGGAGAGTATAGTCTCCGAGTAGAACTAGACAGAAAAATAAGAACAAGCAGGGTTGAACGTTGATAAATGGACTGACCATGGGTGAATGAAGCGCGTTCAGAGACAAGGGGCGTGTTCGAGTGTTGAAGTGACAGTCACAGGGTGACGATCTGCATGAGTGTGACAGTGCTCGGGATGTTTTCTTGAGTCAATGACGTCGCGTGCGTCGCTCGCCAGACTCCTTCCTCGTCTTCACCGTCGTTGCTTTACCTCTGGCCCTTCCCTACCGGTCGTAGAGCACTCCAATATTGAGCGCTCTCTTGCTGGAACCCAACAAAATCGCTATGCCGTCAAACTCATGAGCAAGGCGAATACCCGCCAATTTTTGCGATGTGTTACTATCGCTGCTGAAATGAAAGAGAAGGGCGTCGAGCCCAACCTCGCCATATACAACACCATGCTCTTTGCTGCCGCAGAGGATGGGCTCTGGCTCGACGTGTTAGCTATCTTTGATGATATGCTCAATATGAACGTGCAGCCTAACACCATGTCTTTCAACCATCTCCTTCACGTGAGTAGAGAAGCAAAGTGCCCGGACAGCAGCTTATGCATGAAATATAGGCCGTACGATTTAGGCCGAGTCATTATGTCTCAACGGTGCTGGAAAAGATGGAGGCGTGTGGCGTCAGACCGAACTCTCAAACTATCACTCCAATCATCTCGCGTTGCGTCGCCGAAGGCAATCTAGAAATGGCCGTTCGATCCCTCCTCTTGTTCGGTGCTCAAGAAATTATACCAGGTCTTCCAGCAGTGCAATCTGTGATTTCCCTCGCTGCTCGCAATAATTTTGCTCGCTTAGCCCTCGATCTAGCAAATTGGTTTGAGCGAATATCAACGCGGAGGTTGGAGGAAGCCACTTGGGTGAACTGTTTAATAGCATCCGCGGAGACATCATACGTATGTTGTTAATCAACCCCTGTGAATCTTTTCTGTCTGACTTCATGCCCTCAGATAGAAGGCGTCGAACAGTGTTGGGAGATTGTCACTAAAAAGTTCAGAAGTCTCCTCGACGAAGGCACTTGTGTTGCAGTCATGAACACGGCAGCTAGAAACGGTCGTCCCGAGCTTGCAACAGAAGCCCTCAGAGTGCTGCAATCGATCAACGTTTTGCCAGAAGAGCATCATTTTGCTGCCATCATTGAGGCTTTCTGCATAAATGGTCAAGTGAGGGAGGCTATCCTCGTTCTTGACCTGATGGCCTCATCTCGTATCCAGTCGAGCCTGGGGACTGCCGAGCCCATTGGAGAACGCATCCAACACCATGTAGGAGAGATGGATGCATCTTGGAAACAAATCGAGGAGCTCCACAAGGAAGGTCGTCGCCTGCACATTTCTCTTCACCAAACGATAATTATGGCTGCCGTCGCCCGTGGTGATCTCAAAAGAGCCCTGGCCTTTTGCAGGGATCTTCCACGACTTGATTACATGCCAAACTTGGCGATATTCAACGAGTTGCTAAAAGGATGCGTTGCAGCCGCTGACCGGCAACTTGGAGATAGCCTTCTCGCTGGGATGAAAAAGGCCAAGGTCAAAGTGGACCAAGAAACACAAGAGACATTTATCCGACTTTGTCTCACTCAAGAAGTCTACGAAGATGCATTCTTTTACCTAGAGGAGATGAAATCGGCTGGATATAAACCTTCAGCAGCCCTTTACATCTCGCTGATAGAGAAGTGTCTGGGCTCGAATGACTTGCGCTATCGGATTGCTCTTCAGGAGATGGAAGAGCAGGGTTATGCCGTTCCTGCAGACCTGAAAACTCACTCTGAGTTGGACGAGAAGGTCGTGGCTCCTGTAGCACCTCTTCTAAGTGAGGCAGAGCGGCAGTTTATTGAGAAGGGCGGCTTGGTATAATTTCCGTGCTGCTCCGGATACAGTACATACCCCATAGAACTTGTAATTATAATATCATGGTCTGCACGCCTACTTATCCCGCACTGGGCCTGCAGTAGACGCTCGCGAGCCATATTTACATACGGAGTCACATGATGGATCATCTCTAGCTTTCTTGAAATTCCTCCCTTGGTTCACGCGTCTCATCACAACTTCCTAGGTTGGCAGCGGTTAGAATAAGATGGACACACAGGTTGTAACTTGGTACAGTGTCACACTTAGCCTTTTCAGAACGTGAATCATTAACGCTAACCTATGCCCTTAGCCCCGTTTGCAGCAAGAACGTCCGTTCTCGCGATATTAACAAACACCTGGACGAAGCCTGCTCACCAAATACTGTGGTCGATGGTTCTAGCCAGGATTCCATCAGATCCAACGCGTCCGCCAGTGGAACCTCTCACAAACCAAAAACCTCCAATGCCCCACTCGCCCCTATCTTCGCGTCTTCAAGCAAGTCTAAAAGCGCGTCGACACCTAGTTCTAGCTCACTCACACAACGAAAGGACGCGACTTCCTCGCATGGAAAACGTCCGGCAGCTGTGGACTCACCAACTCCTGTATCTAAACGGCAAAAACCTATGGACCTTGCCGCTGCGAATATGCCTCTGGCAGAGAAACTTCGACCAAAAACATTGGAAGATTTCGTTGGGCAAGCTCATCTCATGGAGAAAGGGTCTCTGCTGTATACTATGCTCCAAACCAAGGCAAGATGGTCACTGGTCCTCTGGGGACCGCCAGGGTGAGTTCTCTAGCATCTATGGCCTATCTCGTGCTGAGTGTGATTAATAGATGTGGCAAGACGACTCTAGCAAAATTGATTGCAGACAAGAGTGATGCAATATTCAAAGAGTTGAGCGCGACTTCTTCCGGTGTCAATGAAGTGAAAGCTGTGGTTGAAGAAGCGAAGAAGACACAGGCGCTTGTTGGGAGGTAAGGCCCTCCAGAGAGGTTTTTTTTGGTGAAACTTTGACCAGATTATCAGGAGGACTATTTTATTCTTGGACGAGATACATCGCTTCAATAAAGCTCAACAGGTACCAAGTCAACTCTAGATGCTCAGGGGTGCGAGCTAACGTTGACTGTCAAGGATGTTTTTCTGCCGTTCGTTGAACAGGGTACCCTGCAGGTCAGCATCCTTGAGAATCAATTCAGGCTGATAACCACTTAACTCCGTTGTCTAGTTGATAGGCGCGACGACAGAAAACCCTTCTTTCAGGCTAACTGGAGCGTTGATGAGCCGATGCAGGTACAGAAGCCCCCTTTACTACTGGTTGGGTGGCTGATGGAACACCGAAAGGGTCCTACGGCTTCAACCATTGACTGATGATCAGATGTTGGACTTGCTGAACCGGTCTCTGGAGAAGATCAAATCGGAAGTGTCTTCACTGGCGAACCAACCTGAGCTCTCCCAGGAAAGCACTACGCAATCGGTAGGAGTGACCGAGAAGGTTGCGTCAAGGATTGTTGCCATGGCGGGTGGAGATGCGCGAAAGGGACTTTCATTGCTAGAGGTGGCTTTGCAAACACCAAAAGATGCACCAGAGGAACAAGTCATGGAAGCGTTGAAGCAGTCCTTAATTGTATCTTATGATCGTACTGGCGAAGACCACTATGACATGATTTCTGCCCTACACAAAAGCGTACGGGGGAGTGATGGGAGTGCAGCGATGTACTGGCTAGCTCGAATGCTGACGGCAGGTGAGGACCCGTTGTTCGTCGCGCGCCGAATGGTAGTCTGCGCGAGCGAAGACATAGGGCTGGCAGATAAACATGCACTGCCACTGGTATGCTGAATTTTGATTTCTGACTGCGATATACTAATCTCTGTTGAGGCAATGGCTACGCTGCAAGCATGTCAGGTAATCGGAATGCCTGAGTGCCGGATCAACCTTGCACATCTGGTGGCATACTTGTCGGAAGCACCAAAGTCCACTCGAGCGTACGAAGCTTACAAGCGGGCGGAAGCAGCGGCACAGGAGACGACGTCGTTGCCGGTCCCGATGCAGGTTCGCAATGTGCCGACGAGGCTGATGGAGGACATGGGATACGGAAAGAACTATCATTACAACCCAGACTATCGGTAGGTCGTGGTTCAGCTGGCTATCAGGGAGATGCTGACAGGATCTGCAGGCACCCTGTGCACAACCCATACCTCCCGAAAGAGCTGGAGGGCAGCAAGTACCTGTTGGCGGAGGGCGACGTGAGCGGCAAGCTCTGGGACGAGGAAGCGCTCGGAGAGTGGGAGGTGGCGGCCAATGAGGGTCGGAAGTGGGAGGGGCGTGCTTAGTCAGCTCGATATAGGCTGGAAATGTAATCGATGGTTTGAGCGTGTGCTGCCATGTCCGATCCAGAGGCGTCGACCAAAGACCCAGAGCCCTTCCGCGTCCTCCTCACCGGCTTTGGTGTGAGTTCTCCCTGACTGTCTGCTGATCCCTGCTCACTTCCTCAGCCATACGGACAATGGCCAGTCAACCCCTCGTGGTCTGCTGTCAAGCCACTCCAGAACGTCGTCCTCCACACAGACCCTGCAAACCACCCCAGAGTCCCGCCTACGGACGATAAACCGCTGCTCCCACTTGATGAAAAGCTCCTCATCCCTCGCCCCATCCATATTTCGACCCTCCAGATCCCTTCGACCTACCAGTCTATCCTTGAGATCGTCCCAGGTCTTCATCTTCGGCCCCCAGTTCATCCTGAAAACGCCGGAGAAGATATGCACAAACCACCGGAGAATGGCTATGATTTCATGCTTCATGTTGGTTTGACAGGCCGAGGTCCGTTGCGGCTTGAACGCTGCGGACACAAGCTGGGGTATAATATGAAAGATGCCTCGGAATCATACGCCCCAATTGTTATACCCCAGCCCAAGGATTTCAGTCGCAGGGGTCCAGATGGGCGGCCCATGACTATTGCTGAGAAGGCAGAGCGTGACCGACTGGCCAGTATCGCTGCTGCTTCCGAGATACAAAGCAACCCGATACCCGATGCAACTGCTCGTCCCAACCGAGGATTTGGCGTTCTATACGATCTGTTTTCGGACGAACTAAACACGGAGTTAGACGTCACTAGGATTGTCCAGGAGATGAGGCAAACCGGAGTCGAGGTAACTGCACGATTGTCTCCATGATTTTATCTATTTGCTAACCCACGTTTCAGGCACTGCAAACAATCTACTCTTCAATGGATGCTGGTCACTTCGTTGGCGATTTTCTTTATTATTGCTCCCTTGCAGAATCAAAGCGAAGTGCCAACCCGTACGAGAAAAGACGTAACACCCAAGTTCTTTTCTTGCATTGCGGCCCCGTTGGGTATCCACTGCAGTCCGAGGAGGTCACAGACGCGATCAAGCGTTTGATTCTCTGGGTATGCAATGAAAATCAGATATCCGGCACAGATGATGAACCTGATCTCCCCCCGGTGGCCTCGAACACCAAACCCATGCCATCCCGCCACCAACCCGACGAAAGGATTAGGCGTTCCC
>JANIEX010000856.1:0-18496 GCA_027627405.1 Leucocoprinus birnbaumii
GTCTCCCCAAACTCCTAACAACCTCGATACCCACATGTCTCCCCATCCCATTAACCACCAAACTCCTCAGCCAGGTACATTTCCCCAAATACCCCAGCGTATCCCGCGTCAACCCCTCTCCTACGAGACTAACACTCTCGATCCTCGCTCCTTCACATAACAGCGTGTGTAAGAACGTTCCGATGAGTTTATCCTCCACCCCAGTGATTTTTTCGAAATCGAGGACTTTAAGAGAGGGAGTGAGGAACAAGCATATAGAGGAGATGAGAAAGTCGTCTTGCGATATGTGTGGGCATTTGAGTAATCGCAGACACGGAAGTAACGGTTCTTTCCGTAGTTGCGCAATACGAAAATATACGTGCATCGCTATATCCAGCGAATCTGGGTCGCGGGTATAACAGAAGCTCTTCACTCTTCTCGCATAGTAATCGAACCTCACCCAGTCTGCGTCCGTAACCTCACCCCTCAACACCTACACCCAAAAAACCCTCATCAACACTCGTCCACTCTCACACCAAAAGGCAAGAGGAAGACACTCACATACGTCGAATCACTCCTCCAAAAAGCCCTCAGCAACCTAAACAACGGAAACAGCTTATCCAAACTCCTCCACAGCCGATCCAAACTCGGCTCTAACCAATCCCTCTTATTCACCAGCGCAGCGTTTCTCAGCGTCCGCCGCATAGACACTACGTCGTCTGGGGGGTAGGACCATGAATACGGCGTTAAGGCTAGGTGTTCGAGTATGTGGTCGAGTATGTCGGGTGATGTTAGCGCTGTTTGGGTTGCTGTTGCTGGTGGTGTTGCTGGTGGTGTGGGTGCGGGTGGTGGGGCTGAGGCGTGTTGTGATGAAGAGAACGGGTGCGCAGAGGGTTGTGCGAACGAAGGAGGCGGAGACTCGACAGTCATCGACATAGCCATAGCCACCCCACTCATCGACGAACCAACAACAAAATCCTCTTCAAGTTCTTCAAACTCCATTCAAATACCGCACTCTAGTCGAACACCGAGTTCAAAAAACGGGACGAGAAAGATGTTCAAGAAGCAGGACGACAATCTGTCAAAAAGTCTCCGATAGAGTCGCTTTCTGGATGGTGGAACCACTTAAACACCTATTTACTGAATTGGATGAATTGAATGAATTGAATACTATGGAATGGTGGTGAAGTGCTGTTGAGGCGTACTTGGTACTTGAGTTTCGAAGCTCGAGGTCCGAGATCGAAGCGCTAAATCGACTGGGGATATGGGAGTATTCTCCTGATACAGGAAATACTCGTTAGACCAATAGCAGTAAATTGCTGTTAACACTCACTCGAGTTGCGAAGGTCCGGGATCAAAGAGTTGAAGCAACCGCTGATATAGAAGTACGCCCTGATACGAGGAAGAAACTATGAGAAATACGCAGAGAACATTCGTTGGATCAATAGCAGTAAGTTGCTGTTGATACTCACTCAAGTCTCAAAGGTCCAAGATCAAGGGGCCGCTGATGTGGTAGTAGTATTCTCCTGAGACGACCTGTTCCAGGAGCAAAGCAACTACGTAGCACTTTAGTACTTGTATCCTCAGGAAGGACGAGGCGCGTGCAACTTACCACGACACGATAATCTTCACAATCAAACAACACCTCAGTAAAGATGGACGATTCAAAGGTCAACCTAACCCAAGATCCCCACATACGCATCAGCACTTCCGCCACACAACACACACAACCACTCACCTCGAGCTCTGAATCCCAAAGACACACGAATCAACCTTGAGCTTGAGCCACCCTCAACTAAAAGCCAGTTCCAGACGTAAATCTCCTCAAATCACAAGCGCTTGATACTGAACAAAAGCCGAATATCTTCCCCACTTCCAATGGCTCGGTCAACGTCGATGTCGAGAAAAGAAGCAAAAGAGGGCAGAATTAACTCGTGTCATGACTTGTGTGTGTTGTTTTGTGTGTTGGGTCACGGATTCCGGACGCTCACGGTGACGCATGCCTTTTAGGGGCGTTTACGGGAATAGGAGAGTTTTTCGCACGGTAGATGGAAAGGATCGAGCGGATCGAGGCGGACCGTTGATTGGATCAGTGGGTTGGCTGTTAGCGAGAGAGGCTTGTTTGTTCCGTCGTCTGGACCCCGAGTCCTTGAAATAGTTCTGAAGTGACGCCCTCGTTGCTAGTGGAACGAAGCACGAATTGCTTACATGAACAAACCTCCCACACTGACTTAATCTTTTCCTGTTGTTAATGGGATTCGTAGCGAGGCGACACCAAGGAGTTGGTCCGGAAGCAAACAAGGGAGGCATACTACAAGTAAGTAAGCTTTCTATATCGACGGAGAAATAAATACATGATCGTGGAAAACCATAAACTGATTTCAGCATCTCACTCCCATGAAGTAGGGTTTGCGACGATCTCGTGCTTCAAGTCGGGATCGCGGTGGGAGAGGCACCAATGGTTAGTTGACAGGACTAAGGCGGATGCGAGATGGAAAATGGGCCCGGTCTAGACTCTGCTTCAAATATGTACTCGGCAGACGGCAGTCGTCCTTTAGTACTCGATCTCTGGCGGATTTCTAGAAACGCGGGCTTGCGCGCCAATCTCGTGTCACGTCTCGGACGACCTCGGAGGACTTAAGGCCCAGCGTTGAATAGGCGGGTAACCTGCGAGCGCTGGGCGTCAAACCACGGGCGCCGAACGACATAGAATGGCTGGCTGCGGTTGTACCTCAACTACTGATAACCCGAAGTTCAAAGATAGCTATAGAAATGACATGTCCCGTCCTACGCTCACACCGATCAATGTCACCTTTGAAAGCACCGTGACTCCTGAACTGGGTAACAAGCAAGCATAGTCAAGGTTCTGGCGCCACTGGAAAGACGTCATGGAGCCAAACTACGACGAATCGAGGATCGATTGAGAAGTATGTCAGTCAAATTTCCGTCGCGTCCGTTTTGTGAACCTTATTTCTTGTTCAGTCACGAAATGCCGCGTCGACATGGTGAGGAGCAGACTCTTAAAAACGATAGGGTGAATGACAAGAACATCATCGTATGAATTAAAGAAGCGGAGCGCGCATCAGTTAAGAGGTAAGTTGCATTTCCGTATGGTACCTGCCCGACACCAGCATGCGCCCTGCTAAGCACTTCATGCCAACCTAACATCATTCGAGATCCCCGTGTCCATTACGAACTCCAGGCGCTACAAGTCGAACTTGACGATCAGGTCATACGACGTGCACTAAAGCTGTGCGTGAGTTTTCAGTCGCCTTGAGCTCAGAACGAAATTTACTTTGCAGACGGTATCGTTCATTCAGCGATCTAATCGTTCAGCAACGAGCCACCCTTATTCTGATTTCTCTAGAGTCATGTCAAGATCGGCCATCAGTGGCAAATCGCCAGTCCCTCTGGTTTTAAGCTCTCAGGGACCCACTCACTTATTCATTTGCGTAATGTGGTAACCGAACTTAAATTCTCATTAAAGGGAGCAACCGCACTTATAACACGACCTCCTCAGTCCGTCAAAGAAGCTTGGCTCTCCCTCCCCCTTCTCCTTCTCCTTCCCTTCTCTATCCTTGGAATTCCACATTCTTTTATATCACCAAGCTCAGATGTCGNACAGTCTAACACCATCTGGATTTCGTTACCTCGGCATCACTTCGGGTNCGTNCATCGTCNNAATTTACGAAANATCCGCTGAACTTAATCGACAACTTGACCTCGGTAGCAATTGGCGCAACACTCTTGATTTACGACATATTTCTTACGATGGGTCTTGAGGTAAGCGTCGNAATGGGATATCACTGGTTGTTCACACTGNTTGGATCCNGCTTTCATGCTGACTTCCCGCTTNNCTTAGGTCGAGTTAGTCTGGCGGTAAGCTTTCCGAAGANTGTNGGCTTGCATAGTTTCAAAATACTGAGATCGCCATAGCAAGTGTTGGTGCATAAGCAAGGTNCTCTACCTCGTATGCCGATACTTCTTCCCGGTAATCGCATTGTGAGTGACTGGCGGTTGGTTTGATGATATCATGGCTGATGCTCTTNTATTCTAGCGTGACGTTGATCGGTGNGAGGAAGTTTAGCTTTGCCNAGTGAATGAGATAGGNCTGACTCGCNGGACATGGAATAGTCTTTACGTGTTNGGTGGATCCNCCGGAAGCGGTGAGCTGACGACTTTGNTTGCGTCACTAGTCTATGTGGCTTACATATTGTTGACAGTGGTCGGTACCTGATCATTGTCTCGAAGCGAAAGAGAAGCTCATCGTCTNTCAAAGGTGNTATGCATGGCAGNACGTCTGGTTGCTNTCAACNGTTTTCTCCACTGTTGTCCCAGATGCACTCATACTCGTGCGTCTGGACGCATTGTGTCGTGCAAAGCCTGCTTGTGAGCTCCGACTTCATATTCACTGAATCTCCCAGCTGAGATGCCTGCGAAATNGCAGTACGTTATACTACAGCTGCAATATTTATTGGTGTGTACTCCTATGATTGTGCAGAATGTTTACNGATCCGAGTCTGATGTCCTAGTGCACGTCACTGTAATGCCCTGTTGTCTTCTCTTCGGACCTCAGATCGCTCAACCAAGTTAGGCCCTACTTGTCGTACACGTCGTGAACAACGTCTTGAAGCCTCGCATCCCGATTGCACCAACGGTTGCAGTCGGATGCAATCTCCAGATGCACAACCGCAAATCGAGAAGTCAGGATCTACTTTTGTACGGTTTTGAACTCCACCCCCGTAACACCAGAGTATTACTGAACGTGAGCTCAACAGATTCATCCCTGTCGCTGCTCAATGTATGTGTTCAACACCTCGTCTGAGCTTTGGCTCTGGAAGCTAATGTAAACCCCTCTAGGNTACTACTTCATACTGACTTTAGTCCAGTTTATCNTTGGTGCTCGAGAAATTCGATCTCAATCTCGTTCGGACTTTCACATCAAATCNGTTTTCGGAGATGAGGAATCGCTGCCGACATATATGCTGCTGCTGCGCCAGGGGGCAGGGTACTTCACAGGGTGTGTTTCNTTCCTCTCGAAGTGTTGCGGCTGNTGNCTGACAATAGGACCTAGAACGATAGGTAAATATTGATACCCAGNAACTGGGATGNGTGGNNNNGATNGAGCTAACATGATNCACGCTTAGCATCATATGCTTGCATGATNGTGCTCGATTTTCTGACNGACAAAACCGATTGCCTTTGGGTTCCTGGCGTTATGTGCGGTGTCCCTTGTNCTTGATCGGCTATCGATACTCATCGTTTTANAGGCTGTGGATGACCGTCATACCCCTGCTAGTGNGTCTNTGTTTCCCTTATNCATTGATTTAANTTGACATTCCTCGAATGATAGGGCGCCCGATTTTANCTCAACATGCGCAATTCAAGACTCAATAATGGATATAGCTGNAATACGACGCACAATGCTATGGTATTCGCTACGTCAATTCGCCCTCCGAACTTTTNAATGGATNATATCTGTAGCTAGTNTATGCAATCTTTGGGTAGTTGGTGAGGTTATATGNTTTGCTCGNTTGATATATAGTTTGCAACTTTCCNCTGTCAATGCCANATTGAATATCACTCCTCACGAAGNTTCCTCNGTGTCTATCNCAAATATNGTGATAATTCCCTTTGGTCTCGAANATTGAGNTCGAAACACTGTGTATCCGCNCTCTCATGTATTTTNCTGAAATGGGACATAANGGATTGAACGATGTACTCCNNCCAGTCNTGCGCTTAGTGGACAGTGTCAACAATTATTGATTCNNCAGAGTGAAAACCCACCCTGACTCGTGNTGTNGCNCATAACGGCATGACATAACTTCATTTTCGCATCTAATCGACATGAAGGNGTTGGCCTNTTTTCCACAAGCCTCTGCTTCATAGGCAACTCACAAAATTTTATATATCGATTATCACTACTCTTCCNAGATCAGCTTCGAGNTGCGTTNGAGCTGTGAAGTCCCCAGTCAACTTTGTGTCTGTGTCGTCAAGCGCCNTGGAGACANTNCTNATTGATGNTCTATTAATGCATTGACGCTTCAGGGTCATAATAGCCTAGGACNTTTAAGTACTGAGTAGCAGACAAGTTAAGGCAGCCGCGTTTGCTCTAAACTCAAATGTCTCTAGCCTACATAGCGCATTCGCCCTCAATTTTACCCAGNCNTCAGCATCGGGATTTCAGGAANATACGAGGTCACCTCGGCCTATATAAGTTGTTCCGCNCGCGATACAAACTCGGCTCCCCTTTCCTTCGAGCTTGTCCACCATCGTCTGTCTCTCCTGGTTCAGAGTTCGCTGAGGGCTTTGAGCCCGCGCTCTACATCACTCTTTTGNTATGGCNNAGTCCTCGGTTTCCATGCCCTCAGGTTTTCTCTACCTTGGTCCTGCATCAGGTAAGCTCATGAAATATTGCGNTGAAATATAAACAATTGACGACCAACTAATCNCAGCCATCGGGTCCTCGCTGCTGATTTACGATATACTTCTCACTNTGNATCTCGAGGTCGGTTTCTTCTCTTGGTAATCTTCTAACATCTTACGGTTTGNGCACAGATNGAATTGGTCTGGAGGTAAGCCCCCGCATNGCTTGTTCGATGCGACTCAATTTGCTCAGACCCCTGCAGAAAACGGTGGTCAATGAGTAAGGTCTTTTATCTCATATGCCGATACTGGTTCCCTTTGGTCGCATTGTGAGTANCGATAGCCCTACTTNTAACTTACCAATCTTATNGNNGTCATAGTGTCAATCTCGTTGGTGCGTGGAAGTNNTCTCAGGTTGATGGACCTGAACGTAGATGTAAAGATGANTCATACTTTTATACCAGGTTTTACAACNNTAGTTGATCCTCCAGAGAAGGTCNGTGAACTTTCTAAGATCNTCTTNGNAGGGTCTTGTCTGATTCATGATGTAACNCCNTNTTGACTTAGTGGTAGGCCCNTTCGTCNTTCCTAGNTCNGCCGCTAACTCTCGCCAAGGTGTTATGCATGGCAGGTAGTCTGGATGTCTGCGTNAGTGTACTTCTTCATGGATGTTTCCGACAAANTATATTTCCANGATTTNACGGTGCTTCAGAACCACGTTCTCAACCATAATTCCCGACGCCCTCGTCCTAATTAGACTTGACGCGCTATGTCGCGCNAATCAACCTGGTGGGTATCTCCTTTNTATAGCTANTCGCTTTCGCTCTGAGAATTCGNACCAGTCCGCTGCGTGACAGTCTCTGTCTTCGNCGGTCAGTTAACCCGTAGTCCGCTGATGTCTAGTGAGATAGNCTGACTCCCTACTTATTTCCAGTTCATGTCCTTGTACGCTAAGAATTGGTTTATTTCTGTTGGCTCGGTTGATATTTGGGACCTAGGCTCTTTTTGGTGTCCTGATGGTGGACGACATATATGGTCCAGGAGTTCGCAAACCGCTTGCTCTGGTAGTGCCAATCGGCTGCAACCTTTATATGTATAACCGGAAATCCAGGGCTCAAGATCTCCTAGTGTTGAGTTTNGCTTCTCNNGTTCAGCCCGCTCNTCATCTAATATCAAAGTNGTGTATACTTCAGGCTTATCCCAGTCATCGCTCAATGTGAGTAATCTGCCCTTTTGCCATGGCAAANTTTGATTCAACGTCCTCGTCAAAGTCTATTACTTCACCTTGACAGTTGTAGAGTTTGTTAAAGGAGCCAAAGAAGTGCGATCNGACCCTAGTTTCCACNTGGATTCTATTTTTCAAATAAGCGAGTCACTTCCAACNTATTTCGTACTCTTACGGCAAGGGGCTGGNTATTTTGTGGGGTGAGTGTTTCGAGTACTGTTCGACTACTAGATCTCAATTTTGCTCACATGGAGTTTCGCCTTCNATTATATCATAAAGCACTATTGGTATGAGACGATCCTTGTATTCCTGTACTGAGGCTGTACTGAACGATCGCTCACTCTATGCAGTCTCATATGCCTGTATTCTNGTCTTGGACTTTCTCTCGGATCCTACCGAGTGCCTCTGGTTGCCAGCAGTTATGTGAGTGAGAAAGNTGTTTCCCAAAATATCACACTAACTCTTACNAAGGTTATGGATGACACTCATTCCGTTGTTGGTCCGTTAAGCTCAGCTGATCAAAAAGAGAATTGTTGACATGCAGATGACTCTCCTAGGGCGCTCGATTCTATCTCAGTATGCGGAGNCTTGGCCTANCAAGGAANANTGGTAGCACTATGCAACTAGGCGACATGAGATTTGCCACCGTTTCCCTCTGAGAAATTAGCAACTCNAACTCTTCATTTTTCCAATAGCTNAGTAAACNCCATAGTNNTTTGTCTAGCCTTAGATCTTACATCGATCAATAATTTGTTGAGCTGNGATCAAAACGAGAGTGGACTCCCAGGAAGNGGGCCANGCTNCAANNACGCGCTCGCCGCTACCTTGTAGCCTACTNTCGGACATTGCGACANTGAAACTTTGGAGAAGCTACTTATCTCTGAGGTGCNGCTCTGTTCGTTGNTTAGAGAATTGATCTGAGTCCGCATGAGCCTGACTAGANTTTTNAAAGCCTCGGTGCAAAATAGAGGATGTCANATGTAACTGTNTGTAACGCAGCGCTGATGATCGTGNNTCGTGGTNCNGCCCNGTGAGACACCTGCCAACTTCTGGGACCCTGATTTTCATCTNATCAAATGCTGATGTCCCTTTTTGANTCAAATCATTTCCACCCTGCNAAACATAGANACCAGTCCTTGATGTATCTGATAACTCACCAATGCCCTTTGAGGGNTCCTTCATCNTCATCNACGACNGCTTTGGTACCTTCNACTCTGGTGCCAAAAGAGNACTTTAGGTTNGGAGNTAGAAGCNTCNAATCNCATCAGGGTCAAACCCGACGAAGACGTCTACTCAATTGCGTGTGACAGGACGCTATCCTTTCAGAGTCCGANCGCAATTCACCGCTGNTTTTAACGCGATACGTACANCCTGGCNATGGTCGTCTTCCCACCTNCCCCTTGGNCCCTTCTACCGCTGNGNGCACTCTGTGNATAGGCCCTAAAGCCAAGAAGTGGGCCACGAGCCCACGTTTNCTGNCACCCNCATGATGAGTNACTCCTCAATCGTTACGCCCACAGGCTTTCTTTATCTCGGCACGGCNTCTGGTANGTTTAACGGACTTCTGGTTCGGCTCAGNGGAACTGACTTTGGTATNGTAGCCATCGGAGCCTCCCTTCTGTCTTACGACGTATTTCTCAAACTCGACCTCGAGGTCNGCCCAACCTCGCTCCNNAGCTCGNTGCTCAATTTACNGTTTCTCTNAGATAGAATTAGTTTGGCGGTAAGTTNCGCCATTCGTCGCGGTAACTTAACCCTATTTACCAAACATCTCAAACATCTCGCAGAAAACGGTGGTCACTAAGNAAANTGTTCTACATTATTTGTCGATACTTCTTTCCAGTAATTGCCNTGTGAGCTGCACTCACTTTCTNGTCAATNTCCGGCNCCAAATTCATGCCCTCTGNCANNAGCGTCAATTTGTTCGGTAATATTCATCCTCTTGNCGTCCACACACCCTAGCGCNGCGTGCTAAGNATATTCTTCNCTNTTCATGTTAGGTTTCACGACAGTTGTAAATCCTCCAGAGAAGGTACGGAACTCTCATTTCTATACNNCTNATGATGCTCAAACCTNTNTNNTCAAGTGGTGCGTTNTNATTTTTGAATCCTTACAGCNAGNGCCTTTGACTGTTGAGAAGGTGTTANGCTTGGCAGATTATTTGGATGGCAGCGTAGGCCNTTANTNTTCTTAGATATGACCTCACNCANCAAACAATCTCTCTTGCAGGACAATGTGCTCGACCGTAATCCCAGATGCNCTCATACTCATAAGACTGGACGCATTGTGTCGCACAANGCAAAAAGGTAANCCAACTTAAACACCCCGGCTGATTTCTGAGATGCTTATTGATAATAAAACCTCAGTTCGCCTTGTTACTTTTGCTATCTTTGTTGGTAAGCCTGACTTCGATGGCNGACTTCATGGATNTCCTGACCCACGTTTGCTAGTACACGTTCTCGTGAGCNACCTGNATTTGTTTTTCAATTCCCAAANTCATNATGCTCATGTCCTAGTCGCTCTTCTGCGTCCTGATCATCAATGATGTTATCGGACCTGGGACTCGCGAGCCACTCGCTCGAGCGATACCNGTTGGTTGTAATATGTATATGTATAATCGCGCAAATCGGGCCCAGGACTACCTGATGTATGTTTCACCCACAACGTCTTGATTTNGTGAANTGAAGTCTTACNTGAGCNCTTAGGNTCATCCCCGTTGTTGCCCAATGTGAGTTGGCCCTCTCGTTGATATCTTTGATTGANGCTNAGAATTTCCCAGTNTATTACTTCATTNTAACNGTGATCCAGTTCATNGGCGGCGCCAAGGAGGTTCGCTCGGATCCCAGCATACACCTGAGCTCCATTTTTGANATTAACGAGACTCTCCCAACNTTCTTTCTCTTGCTACGTCAAGGAGCAGGTTATTTCTTAGGGTGAGTGATTNNGCACCTATCGTGAAGAAAGCNNATCTGATCCAGTTTCAGTACNATTGGTGAGTTTANCGCCTGCCGACTCANTAAACCCCATGACATCAAACAACCNTATTTCACCCGCATAGTCTCATACACCTGTATTCTNATCCTNGACTTCTTCTCCGACTCGCGACAGTGCTTCTGGCTACCAGCAATCATGTAGGTAAATAGTAATTCGAGAGTTATGCCCGCTACTTAAGTTATTCTTGATGTAGGCTATGGATGACTGTCATTCCNCTNCTGGTTTGTTGATCTTGTTTCCNTNTTGTGCGTGNCTGACTCTAAATNACCCTAGGGTGCTCGATTTTATCTTAGCATGAGGAGCCTCGGTTTGTCTCGTAATAACGGAAACACCACACGACAGCGNGCCATCAGATTTGCTACGTCCGGTATCCCCATGAATACATTGGCGTCCTCTGAGGCCTGANAGNCCTTGGTAATCCCCAGTGCAACCTACACCTCTATATTNGGCACTAATCNTTNCGTGCGGTGTACGATATATGGATTCNAAAGTGCATGAGTTATTGATGACTCGGATCAGCCGATAGTCAGCCNAGGTCGCCTCGACAAATTACAATAGCCTAGGCAGGTTTCAAGTCTTCGGGCTCAGTGTATTTGTTTTNCATCCATTCATCATCGCGCCGGTGCATTGAATTNAATAAAATTTACTNATTCTGAGAACGTCTAATCNGTCACGAGATAGTATGTTGCATGGTGACNTTGACTACTCNATCTTGTNGAGTCGAATCCCCACGAAGGTCAAAGCNTCCGNACCGAGCACTGCATTGTGGTCTATTGTGGTACCTCCCCACCCTTACCANTCNCACCACACAGCTNCATCGACCCTCACTCCGTCTACAAGCTACNAATGCACACCGAACAAAACTTGTCTCCTTTCGCCAGTCAAATCCATGCTGATCATCAAACATTTTACCACCTTCGAGAGATGTACTTCTCTCCCACCCTCTCTGAGGATCCGGTTTTGAGACAAACCATAATCCTGCAGTTACTCTGGGAGATCTCTCGACACATTTTAGCGGAGCACATACTCGTCCAACCGTGGTACGTGAAAGCGGCCGGTCCTGAGATGGGTGCAAAGCTCCAATCANTTGATTCTGCCGATCACNAGGTACGTGCCCCTTGTAATAAGCATTGCTTTAAAGCATGGCCCCGTGCCAGATTCATAGTTGGCGGAAATTCACAGCACTCCTAAGCAACGACCTTTCAGAGCCTTTCAGCCCGCTGATTTNTCATCGATCNACANTGGAGTTGTTTCTGCATCATGCCTAGGAGTTTGACTCCACCATTAGCTCGCAAAATCATGTTGTCGAGATAGCTGCGGAAGATTTTGAGATCAAGGTCGGNAACACATGTCTGAAGTCACCTGAAAATAATTTTTGATGTAGATTTGTTGATGGCGCTAGTGTTTCCGGNTGAGATCTAGCTTGTGATATGGGTTATCCTTGTCGTGTCACTGCCTTTGNTTGGTTGGTGTACTTCCTGTGCAGAGCTACTAATAGACGAGACTGGNCTCATGATATAAGAACTATCTCGACGAGCTCCNAGAATGCGGTATCCNTTGTTGNTAGAAGCGTTTCCNGCCCCTCTTAATCCAANNTTGAAGACTCTTATGNAACNAGTCACCGTTGGCATGCAATATATTGATCTACGCAGATCAANTANTAGACTCCAGTAANTCNNGCGTCGAAATTTGGCTCCATATGGTGTANAGAACTTTTAATTTACANCAGTGTCAATAAATCATATACAATATTATGGAGGATATTCACGGTCGCTTGTGCCATATACTTGTTGTTATTTCCCACAGGAAGTATTACTTNNCCAANTTTGTCGCTCGATACTNTNAGGAATNCGACCAACAGATTGTTTCCATCTGTCCTCCAACTATACCACCAGAAGCATGGAGGTCAGCAATGCTCATCAGCTCAGTCCCAGTCATCGAGGAGAGTTGATATCAACGCAAAGTCTGACAGTAACCGTTTCGAGGGAAGCGCCTNTANTGATAAAAAGAAGCAGGATGTTTGTNCCATCTCACCAAAATACTATTCCCTTTGCTCCTTGACAATACGCACTGAAATGACAACCCTGGAGGACACTGTTCGGACAAACCACCTACGGGCTACAACAAACTGTAAGGACCGCATTATCCTGCCATCTGAGCTTAATTCTCGATATTGATAACTGCTGTAGATTTTGTTCTAACATCAATGATATATGACACTGCGCATCTTTTGCCTGCAGAGGTNNAACTATCCATTTTCTCCGAGTTACATAACAGCCTTTTNACNTCCTCATTGATAGATAACTTATATATACAGGTGATTATGGCCCCCTAATTCTCCCGTGATGTGCACACCTGAATGCAANTTTTGTGCTTAGGGGTAAATACTCGGCGGTACGAACCATACCTATTTTGATTCATGTGTCCGCATTCACATTGATTATGTGAGTCNTTATNTCNAGACGAGGAATATAGGATATTCACATGTATCCAAAGACTCGANGTCTATAGTGGGTTTGCTAGTCTATTAAGAGTAATCCCTGCAGTGGGCTTACAGGAACGCAAAAGCTCGTAGCAACGACTATATATCAGCCCAGGTATTTTCACCTTTGGCATATCACATTACGCGGAGCTAATACTGACAAGCANATCAGTGGTGCGCACTCCTACTGTCAACCTATAACTGTGCCAAGTGCAAATTCCATTCTCAGGTGCATGGCCAAAACGCTCTTGAATGACNTGTAAGGCACACCGTATTGGATCTACGCTCNAAGTTTTCACTGTATAATCAATGCTCTCAGCATATTCTTCTTCTTTTATATCGCGGTCAAAGCAGTTTTAGTTCTCAGGCTTGCAGCGTTATNGAATCAAAGCCGAATAGGTGTGTTTATANTGANAGACTNCTCGCCCCTTAATCTAATATCGTNACTCAGCTCGGATCTGTATCTACATAATATCTGCTGGTAANTGTCTTTTTCNGTTTAATAAGTGAAGGTCACNGAGTATAACTTCAAAATAGCNGAGTTCATGGTCTAAGAGTCTTGCACCCTTCGCAGGCCNTGGTCTTACNTATCTTTACTTCAGGGAGGGGCTCCAATCCTCATCCTCNACTCGGTGGACAACTTCAATGGAAAGGNCATGTTTCTAGGGTCCATCCTTCCTTTCTCCTGCACGTCTGTTGTCACATCCTCCGTCTTNCAATTGGAGTATTCCTTGGATACANTNGCAAGGTAATGTGCAAGCAGAACGACCTGCANGGTTTATGATCTNATACTCNAAGTTAGCATTAGCACATTTGTCTCGANTATCTGTCAAGTCTTGTTCACCATGTTCAANTTGATCCAGCTNCTTCGGGGGATCAGAACAATGGACAAGACAGTTTTAGGTCGCATCCTGTATGCACGATCGTGCATGCCCCTTATCTACACATTCTATCGTGACGGAACACTTTTCATCGTTCCGTGAGTGTAAAGTTTGCAATTGCTCTCTCTATCNNGCTCGCTTATTAATTTCTGTGAAGCATTTTATGTAGGCCTACGCGTAAATGTATGCTGGAGCTCACAACTAAAAAGAGAAAAGTGTTGCAGATCTTTATTCAGGTAGAACCACAGTCTCCATTCAACAGCTTGCTTAGAGCAATTGACTGGAATCAGTAAGTGAATTTCGTTGAAGATAAATGGAATTTATAAATAGAATGGACNTTTATCCCAGAGTATTAGTAGCCCTCCTCCATGGCATTGTACGTACTCNTAAACTGCCATGTAGCACCGCTAATTGGCCACCATAGGGAATTCGACTTGTGCTCAATCTTCGCATGGCAAACTGCAAACTCAATGAGAGCCTAGTAACACGACNAAACTCAACATTACAGTTTCAATGCACCCGCGACTCCAATGAGACCAGCAATTATGACTCTAATTTTCCCTGAGAGAACCCATTTACAATAATTTCTTCACAATAGAGTACGGGACGCTATTGCGGCACTTTCAAACCTCAGCACTCCATGCATATTTATTGTGGAATAAGACTACTTGAACCGTTGTATTCCCTGACAGAGCGGCGACCCGGATATGAATGCNATTTACAACTATCAAGAGGAGACAGTCTGGAAAAGCTTTTAATGATCCAGTTACATGGNACATGGGAAATTGGGATCAATGAGCGAGTATTTCAGGCCCAAACTCAAGAATCTGCTTGTTTAATGCCTCTAGATGGGATATCCTCAACTGCCAATCCTACCCTCCTGCTTTTAACTCCACAAGCGCTTCCTCTAAGNCCTTCATTTGAAATGCCAATTTCTTATATTTGTGATCGAGTCTCCACCCAGTATACCTGGGGTCGAATTCTATGGTCTCCAACTGAGGGAAGTGCGAGAGTAGGTACCCTGCAAGAGAGAATAAGCTCTTCCGGCTTGTAGGAAGCCCATGGACATGATCGAGAATCACAAGGGTCCTAAGGCCAGAGGCGATTTTGCTACANCCCGGACCATATCTTTCAATCTCTGTTGTATGGCNTACGGCTAAATCCGACGTGAGAAGGGATGTAAAGTCTAGCTCGTCGAACTCCACATGCAGGAGTTTTGGCAGTTGGGATAGGGNNATGAGGGCTTCAAGAGCGGTGTACGGTGCCGAATTTGGCGTAGAGATCGANAATGATTTCAATCGAGGGAATGAACTGGCGATCTTTTGCACGTCGTTGGAAGTGAAAAACCCGAGCTCGTCTGATATATGAAGTTTTTCTAAGGAGAGGGAACACAGGGGTTTGTATTGCCGGAAACGNAGTCGTGGTTCAGTGTCTGGGGGCGAGTCTTCCGAAGGCGGCCGGGCAGTCCTGAGAATGAGGTTGACAAGTCGGGGACAACGTTCAGCAATCAGCTGAGTTGCCTTTTCCAAACTCGAGGCTGTTTCAAAAGAAATATTCGCTGTCAGATATAGCAAGTTTGGAAGGATAGTCGCCGAGAGGAAGAATATGAGACTTTGGCTCGAACTACCAGGATCCTCGAAAAGCACTAACTCCTGCAGGTAGTAATGGCAAATAGGTTCAGAAGCGGGATGATTATGGGTATCGAGAATGGGAAACCCGTTTAGGTCTAGGGTGAGGGTTCGAAGGCTCGGGAATGGAACTAGTAGTTCATGGGCAGGAATTGGGGACAGACGCGCTTTGTCGCTCAAGGATGGTGGGGCGGAGTCGAAGAGCGTCAAGCTGGTCAAGAAACTGAATGGAGCTATTGCAGATATGAGCTCTACTCCTGGATTGGGATTGGAGAGCGTCAGTTCTGTGATGCCTGACAGTCGAAAGGCAACTAGATTGATGAGAAGAGGGAGGAAATTGGCAAATTGAATCTCCGAGTCCTCGAAATGTTCTTCTTTCCCGATAATGAGTGTCGTGATAGATGGCGATAAAATGGGGGATAGATATGGGAGTATGCTCCTCAAATCCTCCCCGAACCACTCGAGCTTCAGGCGCCGCAAGTTCGGTAGGAGTTGACCGTCACTCTCGCTAATGGAGGTGGAGAGGACGTTCCAGAGATTGACTACACACTTCTGAATCTCTTCTCTACTAAGAAACACAGTGAAGCATCGGATGTATGATAAATACTGCCTCGCACGAGTGCGAGCACTTCTCGGAAGTTGTTTGTTCAACATCTGCGAGTATACCGCTAGCTATCAATAGTGCTCAACATATAAATAGCATCAGAAGATTTGCGTACCCAGCATCGCTCATCAGTGTCTGTATCATAGAAGCTCGAAATCAACGGGTCATCATTGGGAGCAAAGGAGTTGATGACCGGAATAATGTGCTGCAGGTTCGATCGTTCTCGCCAGAGGGCCTGCAGCGCAAACGGACAGAGGGATTGACACGAGAGCGCTAACGAGCGCAGAGTCTGTTGATCTATGGAGGAGTCATAAAGTGCTATGACTTCCTTCCAAACATCCAAAGGGAGTGCTATCTCGGGATCGAGAAACGAAGCGTTGATCATGTCAGCGAGTTAAGTCAAGAAATCGATGCAGCAGCGTTCAAATCGTCGGCGTACGTATGGAATGGAGTGAATTAAGTAGTTGGCTACGTTACCTAAGCGTGTGTAGTTCGTGGCACATGACTCGAGCACATGGCTGGCGATTAGCCCAAGCCAAGGGTAGCTCTCAACGTCAACTTTGGGCCCTACTTTGCCCAAACTGCTTTCATTTTCGCCTTGTCGTTCTACGCAGCCGCCGGAAGGAATTGAAGACGACCTTGAACTTCGAGATGCCGATCGAAACGCTAGCCAGCCTCTTTCACCACCCCCTTTATCCAAACTTCCAACACTTCTGAGCTAAATACTGGAAGTAGTGACCATGTGATTCCCTCGGCCCGCTTTATATCATAATAAAACTATGGATTCTGAACTGAAGCCAACGTATTCTCGAATTATTCCTTTCAACCACAGACCACCACTATGCCAGCCCAAATCACTGTCGCCGTAGCTCAAGCTCGCACCCACTCGGACTTGTCAGGAACGCTCTCAGCTCTCACCCGCATCACACAGAAAGCTGCTTCGCGCAACGCCCACCTCATACTCTTTCCAGAGGCCTATCTAGGTGGCTACCCACGTACATGCGATTTCGGTGCTAGCGTAGGTGGTCGTATGCCACACGGTCGCGACCAATTCTTGGCATATTTTCAGTCCGCTGTGGACTTGGGCGACACACCCGCTGGTGCTGGTGATGATTGGGTGAAGAAACGATTACCCGTTGCCGATGGGAAAAATTATCGTGGCGATGGTACGCGTGAGAGGCTGGAGAGAGTTGCTCGTGAAACGCGTGTGTTCATTGTTGTCGGTGTGATTGAAAGGGCAGGCGGGAGCCTGTATTGCGCGGTGTTGTATGTAGATCCGGCCAGGGGATGTCTGGGGAAGAGAAGGAAGGTTATGCCCGTATGTGTCTCATTCTACGATGCCTGTCTAGACCCTGGATTTGACAACCATTTAGACGGCAAGCGAACGCCTCATCTGGGCCCAAGGCTCCCCAAGCACGCTCAAGGCGGTCACCACCCAGCTTAACGGTATCCCAGTTACCCTTGCCGCCGCTATCTGCTGGGAAAATTATATGCCACTGCTCCGACAGAGTCTATACTCACAGAACGTTAATATCTATCTAGCTCCCACAGCCGACGGTCGAGATACATGGTTGTCCCTTATGCGCACCGTCGGTATCGAGGGCCGTACATTCGTGCTGAGTGCAAACCAGTGTGTACGTCATGGAGAGCTTCCCGAGTGGATTACCAATGGTACAGAACCGAGTCATCGTAGGTTTATTTCATGGAAATTATCCGTGTCTTGGATT
Organism: Leucocoprinus birnbaumii; assembly: GCA_027627405.1. Taxonomy (NCBI): domain Eukaryota; kingdom Fungi; phylum Basidiomycota; class Agaricomycetes; order Agaricales; family Agaricaceae; genus Leucocoprinus; species Leucocoprinus birnbaumii. The sequence goes on from JANIEX010000856.1 coordinate 17,887, forward strand.
GACTGAAACTCTACCCATTCAAAGCCTCCAAAGACGACTTCGTTTCTACAGGCGGGTCCTGTATCATCGATCCTCAGGGTGCTGTTCTCGCCGGTCCTCTCTGGGAAGTCTCAGCAGAGGATCATATTTCAGATGCCCAGGATTCGTTAGCCAGCGACGGTCTCTTGGTGTCAGAGATTGACTTGGAGGATTGTGAGCGTGGAAGGTTGGACTTGGACGTTGCGGGTAGTTATTCGAGAAATGATGCCTTCAAGTTGACTGTCGAAGGATTGGATCTGAACCCCCCTCCTGTGTAATTAATTGTAAGTGGCCACAGAGTTCTCAATTCAAATTCGCTTTTGTTTTATATACCATCATCTATGATGTTTTGCTTCTGATAATACATGGAAAGTAAGAAAGTAAAAATGCAATATGTAGAAGTACAAGTAGCGTTGGTGCAGAAGAACTAAATCTTGATATTACGAAGTGTTGCCTCTATCCTTCATACTGAAAATAGTATCATTCAATGCCCTCAGTTTAAATGCCAGTAGGATATCGTCGCAAAGGCGTCGATCCGATGGCCTGATTTGTGCGAGCCGTGGAACATGCTCCGAGAACCACTTTGCAAGAG
>JANIEX010000857.1:0-18473 GCA_027627405.1 Leucocoprinus birnbaumii
TGAACACATACTCCCTGACACCGTAAATCCTGAGCTCATTTCTACGACCGATAGACCTAGATCGCTTCGAAATGGCTTCTCAAGGTACGCTCGACACCTAACCTATATCAACCTCAACGATTGAACCATGGTCAGCGCTCGAATCGAAAAAACGCCACAAGAAAGACCTTCAACCTTTCTTCGACAGCAGTATCCCAAAACTCAATCACCCAGAAGTCAAAGAATGGGGCGCCGATTTAATAGCTGAACGAGCGCGTCTACGCGCCCAAGCCAATCTCCCAGAAGACAAACCATAGAGAGACCTACCCCACTACACCAGTATCCAATCCATCACATACATAATTCAAGTACATTCCAAAGTACATACAACATAATTCAAATCCACCCACCATCTCCTACTCTAATGATGGAACAACCTAGTCTCAGTATGCACAAACACCATCCCCAACTCATCCGCCGCCTTCACACACTCCCCATCCATAACACTCCCACTCGGCGCCGCAAGATACCTCACCCCACTCTTCCTCGCCCTATGCACATTATCCGGGAACGGGAAAAACGCATCACTCGAACACGCCACCCCATCCAACTTGCCCAACCACTCCCTCTTCTCCTGCTCACTCAACGCCCTCAACTTATCCTTCTCTTCAGCCTCAAACAAACTCTCCCAGTGCTCCTTCTCCCCCCCTTCCAAAACCTCTCCAGAAACAAACAAATCGATCGCATTAGCCTTCTCCGCTCTCTTCACACCCTTCTTGAACGGCAACCCCAGCGTCCTAGGGTGGAACCGCAACCACCACAAATCAGCTTTCCCACCAGCCAATCGCGTGCAGTGAATCCGACTCTGTTGGCCCGCACCGATACCGATTGTCGCTCCCCGGTACGCATAAGCGACAGAGTTCGATTGNGTGTANTTGAGCGCTAGNGTCGCGACGATCAGATCTGTGATTGCTTGTTGTGGGAGGTCTTTGTTTGCAGAAACGATGTTGGTGAACATGGATGGAGAGATGACTGCGTTGTTGCGGATTTGGGAGAGAGAGACGCCGTAGACTTGTTTTGTTTCGACTGCGGGGGGTGTATATTTAGGATCGATCTATGAAGAGTTGAGTTAACGAGAATTACGCGGGATGGAAGATACGAACCTCGAGCACGCAGTACTTTCCACCCTTCTTTTTACTGAGGACATCGAGTGCCTCGGGTGTATATCCTGGAGCAATAATACCATCCGAAACTTCACGAGAGATAATACGAGCAGTCGCAAGATCGCAAGGCGCAGACAGAGCGACGAAATCACCGAAAGAGGACATACGATCAGCGCCTAGTAGATGAAACGCCACAATCCTTATCAGTCCTGATATCTCGTGAACAAATGAATTAAAGTGAATTGACATACCGCGCGCGCGAGCGTAAGCACAAGCGAGAGGAGTCAGAGGTTCCTTGAGATCATCGACTCCATACACTTTTTTCTCAGTCTCGTCGAGCTCGATACCAACGGCAGCACCAGCAGGCGAGACGTGTTTGAACGAGGCAGCAGCGGGGAGATTGAGAGCTTCTTGAAGTTCTTTGACGAGCGCATATGAATTCAGCGCGTCAAGAAGGTTAATATACCCAGGTGCTCCGCACAAAGCTACATTCAGAAAAGAAAATCAGCTCCAGTTAGCGGAAGGGAAAACTCGACAGACCCTTGAACGGTAGCTCTCCCTCCGTAACGAACGCCTGCGCTGGTTTCTGATGCGGATTCGCACCATACCTCAAAGCCATCCTCTGCACAGGCGCAACGAGCCTCTCCTCACTCAACCCACTCGTCGCATACTGCTCCCTAAAATACCCACTAATAGCCTCATCATACTTCGCAGTCTGCTCGAAAGCCTTCAACGCAAGCTTACTCCTCAAACCTTGACCAACGTCCCCTTGACCATTCTTCCACGCCTCGAGGAACGAAGCATAATCCTCAGGATCTGAAAGGATTGATACGCGGGAGTGGTTTTTTGCTGCTGCGCGGAGAAGNGTGACGCCTCCGATNTCNATTTCTTCAATTGCTTCCGGGAGGGTGCAGTNGGGTTTGGCGATGGTTTGGGTGAAGGGGTAGAGGTTGCATACGACGATTGAGATGGGGGAGATGGATTGAGCNGCGAGGTCNGCTTCGTCGGAGGGGATAGAGCGCGCAAGNATNCCTGGCAGTATAGANGATAAATACTCTGAAGCGATNAATNNNTAGAAAAGACTTACCGCCGTGAACTGCAGGGTGGAGAGTCTTGACGCGACCCCCAAGCATCTCAGGGGCCTTCGTGATGTCGGAAACATCCCTAAGCAAAATCAACAACCGGCACTCGACGAGTCCGACCAACGCGCAAACTCACTCAATAGGAATCCCCGCATCCCTAATTTTTTTCGCCGTCCCTCCTGATCCCAACAGCCTCACACCAGACTCTTGCAAGCCCTTAGCGAGCTCAAGCAGATTCGTTTTATCATACACAGACAAAAGAGCTTCAAAATCTTAAATTTTGTAGCCAGAAGAAGGGATTTGTGCGGACNTACCGATGGGCTGTGTCATTGNGGTTTTTGTGAAAGTTGGGGAAAGAGAAATTTCGTGTGTATGAAATTCGAATCGATGATGTGATCGACAGGGTGTTTCCANGTTTAGATATCTAATCTNCGCTAAGATAAGATCTCGAGGNGTGANATCANAANATNGCCAAATAGCTTGCACTGCTTTCTTTCTTCNTATNCNCGTGGGCGCTTTTCCGATTTCGATCTCAGTGCGAGCACTGCGAGGCTCNGGCAGCACATAGCCAACAGACAACACTGCCTTCTTTCTTCANATCCACGTGGGCGCTCTATTTCATCGTGACTNGCGAGCGCCATCATGACCGGNGNNCTCTGCGCTCGCTGTGCGGGCAACCGAATCACAGAAGACGACCTACCNGACGACATGTCATTCCTTAGCTCAGAAGCCAAGCGGATAGACACNNTAATCAAACAACTCAACANCCAACGTGNATTNATCAACCGAAAACTGAACAAACTATCNNCNGCNACACGTTCCCTCCCACCAGAAATNCTTTCCAAGATATTCACATACGCCTATCCAACACCTTCATTCTCCCCTCGTATCAATCTTCAANCCNTCAAAGGAGACGAACCCATANCATATTCCGCACATATACCCTTGGCTGCTGCCGCCGAACCGCTTGCACAGGAAGAANTAGTGCATCGACCGTTAGGGCTNGGTGCAGTATGCATAGACTGGCGCCAAGTTGCTTGGGATNCGCCTAGTCTATGGACTGCTCTGGATTTNCGACCNTTNCCNAGNGCGGCAGGCTTTGTGGCTGCTGCNGAGCTNCTTTCCCTNTATANCCGNAANATCGGNCCTTTTGGNCTGAATGTTCAGGTGGTGTTTAATTGGANAACNNNNGATACGATTGCGGNNGAGGGNTATGAAGATATCATTGATTNCCTNGGNNATGCACTCTTTTCTNCAGAAATGTNGACAANAACACATGTTTTGGTGTTATCGAACCCTCCTGCCGCNTGGNTAGANCGNCTTTCCAGCGGTTTCGTCAACCTTCACACNCTTGCTGTCATNTCAAATATGCCGATGCCTCAATTCACCTCGATNAAGATCGCNAATACCCCTGCTCTTCGANGNGTCTCCNTTCGCGGNATCCAACAATCAGTATTCCTTCCACTTCACCAANTACATCACCTCACTCTTCGGGATATGCCTATTGAATTGATGGTTCCCTTACTCTCCGGACGGAACCTCAAATCGTATCGCGTGCGACGTGCGCTACCTCTCCAAAATGTTGCAAATACTACTGGTNTATCTAGTCTCAATACTACCCTCGAAACACTCGAATGGATCGATATGGGAGAACAGTTGCTTAGATACTTGGAGCANTTTCGATTCTCTTCACTACGCGAACTTCACCTGGGTTACAACATACCACCATGGTCGGGTTTCTCGCCTAGCGTTGTGTNATGGCTTGAAGCTCTACCAAACACATTAGAAACTTTTTACCTGAAGAATTTTGTGGAGCTGGACGATGCGATNCGGATATTAAAGACTCTTCCTCAGCTCAGAACAGTCATTCTTGAAGAATGTCAAGCTAGCATAGCTTTATTGCTCTTATGGTCACTCGGTGAACCTGGTGATCCAGCANCCGCTTGTGGGCCCGTTCTCCCTCCGCCAAATTTCTTGCCCAATCTGCGAACGTTCAGAATCGGAGAAAGTTTNGCGGATGATGACGGTCCCTTCCCTTCGAACATGTCGAAATGTATCGCATCNATTTTGCCGTGGCGTGTGAGGAATATATCCGATGGAGGGGTGTTTANTTTGGAGATAAAACATNCNGAGATGGTGGAATGGTCTAGGGAGGATCGTGAAAAGATCAAGGACTTGGTTGTTGATCANGCAGCTCCTTTGAGGGTTGTAGTGGGTGGTGAAGAGGTTGACTGGGCCCGATAGCATGACTACTGGAGCTCTGAACGTACGCCGTACNATTCGGGGACTGCTGGGATTAATGTTGCTTCCAATGTATTGATCAACGAGACATCGAAGGAAATTCATACTCCACAATTACGGTGTTCTGGCCCAGGCCAGGCACTTCCTGGAAGTGACTAGAACTCGAACGATGTCCAACGTCCAAAGTGGCGTAACGGACCAGTCAATTGATGGCTTCGCCCGACGAGGAGTTGACCAACCTCGTAATTCTAGTAGATGCTAAAGCCTAAGATGCGAAGTATTTTCTACAAGTTCAAGTTGTTGAAGGTCCTCGTTGACACAAGGCGTAGGTTGGACTTGATAAATGAGAATATTGTAAAGCAGATAGAGTTACATTGTTCACGGTATTTTCTCCCTTGGAATTCCAAGATAAACTAGAGGTGAATGGATCTAATGGGGTTGAGCCTTTAGAAAAGGCGAGTTGGCGCTAAGTACGGCCACAGCGACAACATGGGGCGTGATGTGACAGGTCGTGTTTGATCCGATCAATTGATCGTTTGGGCTGCCCCAATTCGCGTCTGCAAATGCATTCTTCCTTGGTTTGAGGGATATTGCATAATCTACGCCCGCTCTTCCCTTTACTTCGCCTAAACGTTAGGCGGTGACAGTATTTTTGGCAACTGATATTGATATGGGGGTTTTCTTTTGACTTCCTCAGCCTCAGTGGTACTCCAATGGACGGCTCAGGGGAAGTGCATTGATGGCCGTGATGGCCGTTGTAAGTTATCCAGATTAGAAGCTGAAATCCGCGCAGCTTGAGTTTTAACATCGCCTACTTCCCACGTCATGAACGACTCCCAAAAAGATCAAACTATCTCTGTCCAAGGAGCCCACAGACAGGATCAAATCGACATAATAAATCAGAAACTACACGCTCTCGAAACCTTCTCCGGCGATAGGAATGCCAAGAGTCAAGAAAGAGTTAAACACCTTCGACGGCTGAATGCCTTCAAATCACCAGCTGGAAGACTCCCCGATGAGATCCTCTCATCTATTCTCAAGCTGACTCATCTCTACTCCGAGAGCACCTCCTCACTCTACTCTTCCGACTCCGAATGTCGATGTTATTCCAAGGACCCCGGATGGACCCACTGAAATCGTTTCCCGGTAGATTTCGGAAAGGTTTCTTTTCAATGGAGGGAGGTCGCATGGTCGACACCGGCTTTGTGGGCGAGCGCCGCATTTATGAAAGAAAATGGCCAGCGTCGCAATCCCACGCTAGTTAAACTGTATTTCATTAACTCGCAAAGTCTGCCCCTCCATCTTCACTTTTCGTACGACAAACCAATCAACAAGTCCGAGAGGGTTAAACTCAAGAGCAAACTCTTTGATCCTTCCGTTGATTCAATCATCCTCGATAATCTCCCGAGAGTGCGAACTCTTGTCCTTCCCCTGCCATCTCCTTGGTTCGACCCTGCGGTCATCAGGTGTCTGAAGAATGTCCTGGATTTGACCGTGATGCTGCCTCGAAAAACAGATGGCTCTCCATCCGAACTATGGCTCGACCAATTGAAATCACTCACGACACTTTCCCTTCGCGATGCAGATCAACTGGAACGAAGAGTCTTCAAGGTTCCTTTCTCCCTCTCGTGCCTCGACTTGCGTAATATGCCAGTCGACACTTGCGTCAAACTCATCCTCCAGTGCCAAAATGCCGTTAAATTTCAGGTCGAGAGAATTTGCCGACCGCTCGAAGATCTCACCAGGCCTCTTACTCGCTCATGGTTTTCTCATCAAGTAACATCCCCCCGCTTGGAGGCGATCCGTCGGGAACGAACGGAATCGGAGTGGGAGCAACAATTTTTGGGTTGCATATCCACACCTATGCTGCACAAATTGTGCTACCTTGAGGCTTTAGCCCCGCCGATTATATCGTTAGCCGAGGAAGCACGCTTCTTTCGCCAAGCTTCTTTGGTGCTCTCGGAGCTTGAGCTTACGGGCCTTCCGAACTCGATCTAGGAGTATTACGAAGGCTATTCCCAATTCTTCACACCCCAGTCGACCGTCAAGAATCTTGTCCTCAACAGATGTTCGACAGAAGTTTGGACGGACATTATTCTTGAGCTCACACCCGAGCATGATGCCCCGAGGGTATCTAATGTCATGCCCGAACTCGAATCAATCAGCCTTTGCTACTTCGAGGCTTATGACCCAGATGACAAATTTACCTCAGTACTTTGAGCCGCTTATTCCAATGCTTTCCTGTAGATTGAAACCGGGAGACAAATTTCGACTGGAGTTCTCGCGCGTAGTTGTTGATCGGACTTCAAGTGTGAAGGCACAGCTGGGGAGGCTTGTTAGAGGAGACGTGCTCCTTGAGATCATTGAAGATGGAGTCGCTGTGGACTGGTTGGATTGGAATGATGCGTAAGCAAAATACAACAACTTCTCTCGGGAGAAAGACCGTCCCGTCACGGATTTGGCGCCAGGAACGTCTGACGAGCCGGCCCGTTTAGGGCAAGCGCCGTAATGCCGTTGATGGCCGCTGATACCATCATGCGCATGTAAGCATCACGTGAACACGGGCTGACGTGGCCTTTCGGGGGGGTGGGGGAAGAGTGTGTTTGATCGATCAACGTCGATCGGGCCGATCTCTCTTGTTGGTCTCCCTCCGCCGCTATCTCCCTCTGCTATGCTCGCGTGGATCGTCTCTGCGCAGTTGTCGTTGCCGCTGCCGACGCCTCATTTCAGATGCTGGTGCTTGACTCCCGAGCTGTCTCTTGCCACTGGACCTGACCGCCATGCCTTCGTCGTTGATCATTGATCAGCGGCCGATCGTCCTCTACTGTAGACCGCCAAGGCCATTCCGCGCTGTTGGTGAACATTTGAGCAAGCTGCCGTTCTGCTAGGTGCGCACGGCCCGGGCCAAGACTGTCCCCTCTCTTGTCATTGGTCGGCGCTCATGCCCGCTTTGGCGCTAGTCATTTATCAGTTGCTTGTTGATCAGCACTAACGAGGTTGCCGTTTCTATAGGTGTCTTGGATATTTGAATAGATTCGTCGGTGGTCCCGCTCCCGCTCCGACATGGCCACACATTGACGAGTCTCGAACGATCGCTGTGGTTCCTGGTCGCGCCGGATCTGTGGGCTCACACCACTGGCATGACCTGCTAATTTTTACCTTCGTCGTCAACCTTCTCCTCGTCCTCGCCATCTCTGCCTCTTCTCTACGCACGCGCGGCATGACCCAAGCCATCAACAGTCAACCGGCCCCTGATCCCAGCGTGCTCAACCTCCCTATTGACCCGGGTAACGGCGTGTATGACATTGAGAAGGTCAACGTGTATGTATTCCGCTTTCGGGCCGACTTTTTGGCCCGTTAGGACTGCCGTGCTAATGCCCCTACAGAAGAAAGCTGAAGAAGGCACAGCTCAAGGACCGGTGCAAGCAGCTCAGGCTGTCGTTGTCTGGGAACAAGCAGGTGCTCATCGAGCGACTTGTAGAGTTCAGCAACAGCCCGGATAAATGGCATGACCAGTGAGTATCCTTTCTTATTGGCCTTTCACGCTCCCTGTCAGTACCTGTGGCCGTTGATGATGATCACTCCCTAGCTTGGCTTTTGGAGCGCGGAATATGCACAAAAACCCTCGTTCGGGACCACGCAAGTCGGCCCTCAAACCATCTGAAATCCGACATGACGCGATGTTCGGTCCACGCCAGGCTGCAAATCCACCTGCAAATCGCTCGCAAGACATGCGCACACCAGAGGAAAAGGCATACCTCCTCATCTGGGTAAGTCCTGGTTTGTGTATTGCTTGTCTGTCAACTCACCTTCTCCCAGGCCAGGAATTGCACGGCCCGCTACGATGCAGAGCTGACAAGCTCAGTCACACTCTTCCCTCCTCCTTCCCACCCTCCAGCCCACCTGGACCCTCCCACTGTCGACAGCGATGTCTCCATGGACCCTCCCCCCATGTTACATCCCCCATCTTCTCCGCCCACCTCGAGCACGTCCGCTGCTGAAGCTAGTGCCGAGATCTCTTTCTCGTGCATGTCGAACGCAATTGAAACCACTTTCCCATCAGCCCCGGCCGTGTCGACTTGTCCGCCCGACATTGACCCACCACAGACTGTGATGCTCGCAGACGGAACACATCTGTCGTTCTGTTCTGTGGACATCCCTTCTTTACCAACTGTTTCGTTTGCTGACAACATACCTCGGCTTGGCAGGATATGGGACGATGCCCATCATGACTGGGACCCAAAAAGCTGCATCCTCCACATCAACGGCCATGCCATCGCTCTCAAGCATTGGCCCGATGTCTACCGTAATGACTTATATGGTCGCTGGGAGAAAATCAAGAAGTCCTGGAGTGAATGGCAAGTGAGTGTGGCCTGTTGAGCCTCCTTTTGCGGATGTTTTGTCAGCTCACGTTTTGTGGTCTTCAGTTTCTAGCTATTCGGTGGCACCAGTCCTCTCCTGAGAGTTTCTGGCAGGAGTTCTCGCACGAGGGTATGCGTCTTAGGTACACAGCCATTCTCCAACGGCTTCGGGCACAGCGCAAGGCCAAGGATGCTGCTGATGCGGAGTGTGCGAAGGTAGAGAGTGGAATAGGTTTTGTATCTGAGTACAGTTATCGCAAAGGGAATCAGGGGTCTGTGAGGCTGAGCAACAATACTGCTATTGCGAAGCGATACCGGATGAAATGCGTAGATAAAGGTGTTGTACATGAGTAGATAGATAGATAGATTTGGCTGCGTTATCAGCCAGTTTTCTGCACCGCTCACTGAAAACCACAAGGGCATCTCCGGCCACAATATGTACAGTGTTCTCCTGTAAGTTGACTGAAATTAAAGTAGTTTTCGCGCCGCGTAGTGGGCTCGTCAGCTGCCGATATCAGATATTTCACAATCGTCAGGTAAGAGAGCTCTGTGGACCACCCACCCCACTCACAAATGTCCCGCCACGGCTTGCGAAGATGGACTGACATCCACTGGCAGCCTCCGCGGCGGAACGAATGGGTGCCGTAGGGGGTTGGGTCTACACAGATATCCAACAGGTTCATACGAAACATCTCGAGAAATGCTTCGGCGGTCTACAACCAGTGGGAATTTTCAGTATGATATGTATGTATAACGCAGTGCGCAGATTGGTGATCACCTACCATTGGAGTGTCTCCCTCTCCAAGTCGGTCTCCACTTCCAATCCGGCGGAAGATGTAACCCTCGTTGGTGTTCGTAGCATCCACCCAGCGAGCAAAAGCCCGTACAGGGCACAGGTGCTTCATTTCCTTCGGCAGTTCATGAAGGATGAATGGCTTGATCTCTGATTGAATCAGAGTGATCCAAGAAGTTAAAATCGTCAAGTGAGTGGCACAGGTAGGACAACCAGCCACTGATCAAGCTGGCCTTGACTCACCACCAAATTGATCTGTTTTGCGGAAAGGCAGCTGTAGCTTGATGGCAGCATTAGAAGCCCCCACTGTGTCGGAAATAGGGACAAGATCCTGGTACTGGATCTTGAGCACCTCGTCAATTCGGAGAAGACAGGTAAATGCCAAGGTATAAACAAGGTTTAGAAGGCGGAGGCCTCGAGGGCCGCACCATGGCCCCCCACTTGATAGCCGCTCAGCCTTGCTTTGCTTGGATACATGGGCTTCAAAATCTAGCTGTGACATCCCATACACGGGGGAATGGATGTTGTGATTCCAAAGCTTTTTTATCAAGTCCTATTTTCGGAAGCCAATCAGTCCAAAAGGCAAGGTCAAGAACAACAACTTGGTAGAATAAGCACGCACTGGTGTGATAGCCCGTGCACTAACAGGAGCTTCGCCAGCCTGAACCTTGAGAATGAATTGAGGTGCTCGGTAGACAAATCAATGCAATGTGATGATACTGAAGACAAACCTTACGTCGGCGGAGGCTCACCATATATGTTGACACAAGAGCAGAGAGTGAGGGATTCCCTCGCCATGAGTCACTGGCAGGGTTATGGTACCATGCTACATCACCGAGCTGGTGAACGCGCCCAAAGCCATAAGTAGCAGCAGCCCGCATTTTCATAGCATGCGTGTATGACAATCTGAACTCTGAGCTGGGACGATCAACGTAACCACCAGAGCCGTTGTACTTGACGGTATCACACCTTTTAAGTTTTTGAGTACCATTTATTAATCTAGCCAATGTGAAGCCCAGTAAACTCACGCATCCTGAATCCACAAAACAATATGATACGGTGCAAGCCGCTTGGGGCTATCGGAGAAGAATTCAGCTGTGTCGTTAATATAATTCCTCTCACGGAGGATCCGTTCACATTGCTTCATGAGCCTGTCATAAACGGATCATTGTGGCTTGATTATCTATAGTATGATTGAGTGGTAAAGACTCAGACTGACCGTTGATATGTAGCGTGTGTTTGATCAGATACACCACGCAACACAGCATGCACAGAGCTCATGAGCTCAGGAGAGGTGTCACATGTAGACTGCTCTGTTTTAAGAGCAAGTTGCTCCTCCTCCAGGTCATCTGAGACCTCAATGTCCGTTGTTGAAGATTTGCTGCTGCTATCAATATATTTGTGCAAGCATTCAAAGAGATGAGAGTCGGACATGGTGGGACGAGTACACTTGGAACCTTGACGAGTCCTGTGCTAACTTATGAGTGATATGAGACAAGGTCATGACCGCCACATGCCATGGGTCAGGTCACCACCATGCCGAAGAGCCTTGAATCCCAAAACCTCAAATGAATCACCTCCACGCACAAAGTCGGGCACTCGACAAGAGGTCTATCTCTTATTCACACAACATTTTACGTCAATAGCTAACAGGTCATGATAGGCATTTCATTTCGGATCTGTCAGAGTGACAACATGCTGACATCTAGCAGTGATCCACTAATTTTGCACAAACTCCTGAGTCCTGATCATGCAGTATGCACTACATGACCAGCCTAACGTACACATTGGTCAGAAATAAAGGCATGCTGTATGAACGAGTACATGGTGAGTCAGGTGAGCTTTGAAGCTAGTGTGATTGTACTCACTGTAGCTTGAAGTCTGCTCTGCGCTTTCATGTCAAGTCAATTATATTGCCAGTTGTGGAAACGTCCATGCGGCGGCGGCACCGAGGTGCTGCTGTCTCTTCTTCCTTGCACCGTTTCTTCTTCTTGGCGCTCTTCTGCTCATGAGCGTCACGGAACTCCCTCACCATCATCCTTTCAGCTGGATTGACCATGCATGCAGGGGCCCAGAGCCGGAGGTGTGATACTGGAGTAACTAATTCTCGAGACTGCAATTCTTGCTGCGATTTCCGTCCCTTTCCTAGTGCACTACTGCCACCCTGATCGCCGCCTACACTCGGCCCTTCATCATTACTCAAAGCCCATTCATTGACACCTTCAGACTGGCGGAGACCTCGAACACCAGATGCTGCTATCTCAACAAGCTGCGAAGGGGCAATCTCCAGGCGATATTCAGGAAGGCCGTCAGTTGATGTATGGTGTCGTTCCCGCGATATGTCGACAATGAGTGGGGTGTTAGATGGGTAATGCTGGTGGGAATCTGAGGGCGCTGCATGTGCGTTATTAGAGGTGAAATACCTCCCGATAATGCATGGCGAGGTACTACACTCTTTGGCATTGGCATCCTGACAGAGCACCATCCGGCGGAGGACCCGCAAGACCACCCCAGGCCAGATAACAGTCCGGAACCGCTCTAGAATGGCTTCTCTGTACCCCCACTCAAAGAACAGCTCACAGGCAGCTGCGAGTCTGGCTGCGTTGGGCTCCTTCAGCCATGTGACTGGCGGATTAGTGCCCTCGTGGCCGATACTCCCCGAAGTGATTGGTGAAACGTATGAAAGTAAGAGATCAATGTTCGGGAAAGTGTCAGGGATGGAGGAGGAGAGCGAGGGAGCTCTCTGTTTCAGAAGGCCTTGCGAATTTGTCCTGAGCTCGAGGCAGAGCCGCTTTCGCCAGTCCTTGAGGAATTCAGTGAGTTGCAGGCGGGTGAGATTTCGAGCGGCATTGACAAGAGTGTCACCAAACCCACACTGCGCAATAGCATGCGCCGTTTTAATACCACACCCAGCCAGCCCATCCCCATAGTCACCTCCACTCATGAGGCTGATAAGGATAAGGCCACCACGGCTGAGCTGGATGTCTGGATGTGCTTGGAGGTTGTTGGACTGGAAAACGTGTGTGTGGTTCTTGTCATCCCTTCCTTCAGCATTGAGAGCTGGATGAGCCCTATTGCCAGACAAGCCATGGCTTTGGCTGACAACAAAGGTTGAGAACGAATGACAACGCTGGAGGAAGGATAAATCTTACTTGCGGATGACGGTACGAGCACCGAAAAGGAAGCTGTCACCATCATCGGTCAGGATACCATCGATGGTACCAATCTCATTCAAGTACGCCAGCTCGGCTTCAGCTTCTCCAGGAGCCTGTGATACCTTTTGAGGTAGTGTCCAAGGTTCAGATGCAGAGCAGGGAGGGCGTACCATTCTCCAATCAAAACCAAAAGCCTCCACAATCTGCTTCATATCGTGAACAAGTTTATTGTTTGACTTGTTGATGTGCTTTCCACGTTTGAGCTCTGGTCGTTTAGGCCCATCAAAAACAAAGAGGGGGAGAAATGGTGCCTTCATGAGTGTTGCACAGCGGAAGAACAAAGTGCGAAGAACAGGGTTTTCACCACCCTTCCCATACTCTGCGTGAACAAGCCAAATGCTGATGTCAATTCCCAGCCGATAGCCCCGAAGGCCTGCAGGGTTTGCCTGAAAGCCTTCTGCAACTGCAAGCTCAGTGAGAGATCGGGTCTCAGCGGCAGGCTTGAGTAGCTGGGGGGGGGAAAGACGTGTCGTCAGTTAAGGGGTAGTGAAGAACACAGGAGAAAAGGAAGACTCACGCTCCAGAGTCCTGCAACACCCATGCTTGATTGGTAGTTGAAGACCAAGACGTTAGAGCTCAGATGTCTATGAATCAGACGAGAAATGGCATAATTAGATCATTCATTCCTAAAAAGGTAGTACTACGATAGCCATAAAGCAACACGCTATAATACAGTGACTGGCTCATAGACTACTAAACGAACTCCGTCAGTTTGGGCAGCAGTGTTGGCAGCATCGGACACTTACTAATAAATTATACTCTCCATAGCTGACAACCAATAGACCATCAATATATCGCCTGACAAAGGGTAGGAAGGGGTTTCGGGTGGTGTGATGTACTTGAAAAGTCGCGATGCGCCCGGTGCAGGCTGTTGCTAATATGGGCTCTGATGAAGCAGGTTAGAGACTGCGGAGATGGGAAGAGAGAATATAGAACTTACGCCAATCTGGTCTGCCCAATGATCCAATTCCTTATGTTTCGCGAGCTTGGCCTCGACCCGATCCTGGATTGCATTGATGCGTTCCTTTGGATGTAGCACTTGCTGTAGCGTGGACACCACCGGATCTTGAGGGTGAATACAGAGACCTGGTATGCGACTAATAGCCCATGTTAGTAAAGATAACAAATTATAATAACAAGAAAGGACATACGCTGCTTCGCCAGTCTTGTTGAAAGCTACAGGATGCATGCGCTCAAGATCTGCGAGTGCCTGCCGCTTCTCCCACACAACCTGAGACTGTTGAGCGAAGGCCTTCTTTGCGTGTTCACAATTGATAGAGAGCTTCGCAAGCTCAAGCAGGTACGAGAGCTCAGCTTCAAGGCGAGTGAGCTTATCGGAAGAGGTGGCCTGTGATACGCTGATTTGCGGACAGCCTTGATCTCGCGTCGACAGAAGCAGATGTAGGATTCGTTGAGGGTATCAGACCCGTCGCCATTGAGGGGGGTGGGTATGATTGATGGCCAACTTGTTCAAGCCATTGTTCCTTCCAAGAGAGATAGACCTGTCGAGGAATGCAGAGAAGTTGTGGAGGTTTAGGGATCCAGCTGGGGGCAGTGAAGGAAGTGAACATTGAGCCAGGGAGGTCAGTGGAAAACGTGTCCTGGTAATCTGTAAATGCAGGAAAGTTTGCCACCTCCAAACCCTACACGCAATGTGAGCAGAAATCCTCCAGGAGAACACAAACACGTACACGATGCAAGTATTCATGCTTTTTGCTAGTGAGCTCCTTGTGAATACAGTGTTGAGCTCAAAGGCATCCTCTGAGGTAGGTACGCCCACAGCAGGAGCAACCGGCCTCTGGACTAAGCTCTTGGACCAGTGGCAGAACAAAGCACGGACATAGCGCAATGCGAGTCTACCCCCTGGCAAGGGCCCGTCCCTCAAGGCAGCTAGCTCAGGCTCAGGAGAGCTCAGAGTCACTGCGTGGAGTACCAGCCTTGGCCGAGGTGGCTCAAACGGCCTGTATCGAATGCCTGGGTAGCTTTTCCTGCGATCTACCACTAATAGTTCATACGCCGTTCAGTGACCGACATGACCCTCAGTGTAATCCCCGTGGTAACAGAGCGGACACGTTTGGCCAAACTGCAAGGAGGATGATATACTGCCACCAGGTGGGGGCGGGTGGCAAAGTGGGGAACTGCGGAGAATGGGGCCGTTGATGCTGGCAGTGATGGGAAGACGCCTGGGGAAACCCGGAGGTGAGCAAAGGAGCCAGCAGAGAACAAGAGCGTGACAGGCTTACCACAAAGGCAAGCTGGCAACGGCCGCAGAGACCAACTGAGTGGGAAGGTCCGTGATGGTGGGCCTGAGGGACAGACCGTCTTTGATAGAGGGATGGACCGTCTTTCTCATTGACTGGAACGTCTTTTTGGCGGCATGAATGCATTCCTGCACGAAATGGCAGATGGGAAAAGAGGGTGTATGCGTAGAAAGACGTTTCCTAAGTCCACCAGCCGGAAATCACATCAGCATTACGTGGAGAGAAGACCGGCTTGGAACGTACATGCACTTCAAATCATTGAGGTTCGTGGCATTTACGTACCCAAACTGACCGCGCCAGGGACCGATTCGAAACCTACTCGATGCTAATGACATAGAGTTCAGCGAGATGCTTTAAGTACTCTCACCAACCATCTCTCCCTCTCCTGCACCCTCTCCCTCTCCCTCCTACAGTCGGGGCGAATAATCCATTTCTAATTTCCTATCCAACTCTGCAAGAGATTAAACCATGTGAGTAGACTCCTCCTCTAGTCCCTCAGGCTTGGCACATCCACCGCACTAGAGCAACGGCACAGTGTGCCGAGATTCAAGAAAGCAGAGCTTTGGGGCGGACCAGTGTGCCGAGATTCGAGAAAGCAGAGCTCTGGGGCGGACTAAAGCCCATTTTCAACTGGGCGTGCTCAGGAGAGCGAAGCTGCGTCCTGGAGGTGCTCTGCATTTTGCTAGGACTTGGCCAGAGCACTTCAGTAGGTGCTAGCTCGGGTCCATGGTCAGGGCTCAATCCAGCGTGTTTGAGGGTCGGACGTGAGTTTGAACGCGGTCAAAAGAGAGTCTATTAGCAAGCCAGCTCGCTTTGCTGGCGGCTGGGCTCGAGCGGGAGGTGGTACAGACGTAGTGTACGTAGGTAGTGGTGGCACAGCGAGACGAGCCGCTCGCTCGTGTGCCAGCGGACCGCCCCGTGATGGCGCGTGACGATAGACGATGGCGGTGTGACGCGACCGTCTATTCGGGCGCGTGAACGCTACTTCTCCCATTATGAAGATCCGTGTGAATTGCAACGTCACTGATTTGGCACCATGCACCTAAAATAGTACAGGCCATGTCTGCTCAGCACACCTTTCTCCTGCACACTGCATGTCTGCCCAGGATGCCCTCAAGAAATCGGGTTTGTCGTCTGTGGCGGTTCTTATTGGCTTGCAGCTCTTCTCTCGCCTATTCACATTCATCCTTAACCAGGCACTGATTCGATTAACTTCCCCTGAAATCTTCGGAGCTGCTGCAATCCAGTTTGACCTTATTCTGAGTACAATTTTGTTTCTCAGTCGCGAAGGCGTTCGGACAACTATCCTCAGGGTCAAGTCTCCGGGGCCAAAGGAGCTGAACTTGTCTTTTATGCCAATTGCGGCTGGCATTCCGCTGGCGAGTGCTATCGCATGGACATACGCGAGCTACGCAGGGGAGGAACTAAGGACGAGGGCGTACTTTCGTGAAGCGGTGGGAGTGTATGCATTAGCGGCTGTGGTGGAACTTTTGACGGAGCCATTTCATAATCTGTGAGCTCCCAAGCTTTTTGCTATTGTCGAGAAGGACTGACTGAGGTGGAGGTCAATGACACAGCTCAAAACGAATGTGAGGGTCAAGGCCGAAGGCAGTGGTATCACAGCGAAGAGTGTCGTAACATCTTTGGTGCTACTATACGATGTTCGGAAGGTGGATGGTCAGGGGAAGCTTGCGTTGTTAGCGTTTGCATTGGGTCAGTTTGCGTATAGTCTCGCATGCTTGGCGGTGTACGTGGAATATTTTGGAGCGAATAGGTTGCGGCCTTACGTCAGGTGCGTGCTACATTCTCCTGCTCCAATCTTGAACCCTTGCTGACATTGATTCGGACAGCCAGAAGGATAGCTATCTCGACTCACGCCTATTCAGACTGTCGGCAACGTTGACGTGGCAATCTATCGTCAAGCATGTATTGACTGAGGGAGATAAGCTGATATTGTCGTGGTTCAGCCCCCTCCAAGATCAGGGTGGTTATGCTCTCGCTGTAAATTATGGTATGCTTGACTTCAAAAATCGCGTTGTGACCTGTGCTGAGGTTCTGCTAGGATCATTGATTGCACGTATCGTATTTCAGCCAATAGAAGAGGTCATGCGCCTCTACTTCTCGAAGACTTTTGCGCAAGAGGCACAGGCAAAAGGCGCGTTGAATGATGCAGCCACAGCCCTGACCTCACTCGTGTCGGTTCAGTTGGAACTATCGGTGTTTTTCCTGATTTTCGGGACGGCATATCTGCCAGTCCTGCTCCCGATATTATTGCCGCCGCAGTATATAGCAACTAGTGCGCCTCACATCCTGGCAGCTTGGGTGTGGTACATTCCAGTGCTAGCCGTCAATGGGGGTCTGGAGGGATTTGTGGCCAGTGTTGCAAGTCCCAAGGACTTGAATCGCCAAAGCAGGTGAGAATAAGTCACATTTCTCAACTGTCTCGAGATTGATAGTTTTTACAGGTGGATGGTCGCATTTTCTTTGGTGTTCATTGCTTCAGCCATTTCACTCTATCGGCTGGGCTTCGGTGATGCCTCCTTGGTTTACGCCAACATCGTCAACCTGCTAGCAAGGATTGCTTTTGCGACCCTGTTCACGAAGTCTTTCTTTGCGAGCAAAGGGTCCGGAAATCTAATTTCCATCCGAGGAGCCCTACCCTCGTTTTCACTGGTGCTCATATCGCTCGCAATGAAAATCACAATCGCTTACGACGGAAATCGAAGGAACATTGTCACGATCGTTGGGAAAGAAGGTAGAATTTCATTGATGAACAAAGATGTTGTACAACATGTTGGATTAGGGACTGCATTAGCTGTAGTTTGGCTTAGTTTCTGGTGGATGTCTTCGGGACGGAAGCGGACTCTCCGACCTCGATCATGACGACCAGGTCACATTTTGTGACCCCAAATATACCCAGTTAGATCAGCTACGTCACTAAAGCTACCTCTCCTCGTGTTCGTCATCATGGACGGGCCCCTATCCGACTCAAAGATATCAGAGAAAAGTGAAGCTACAAGCACTTCAAATTCGATCTCAAGGACTACGCCTCTGTTCGACTCTAAGATAATCGGGTCCACTTCCGCTCGCATACCCACTGTGTTCAATAAATTCATCCTGTATGAAAACCGGGCCAAGTTCTTCATCGTTGCGTCCAATGCGTCGGAGAGTCGGCACCGAATCTTGAAGATCGACAGGATGACACAGGAGGAACTTTCAATTGTAGAGGATGATACGGAATATACTGGAAAGTACATGAATTCGACTCTCAGAGCATTGGACGAGGCAAATAAACCCTTTGGAGGCCTGGGGAAGGGAAGGGTGTTCTTCGGTTTAGTTGGCGAGTATTCTCTCTCGAAGACGAATGTAGATACTCAT
>JANIEX010000858.1:0-18440 GCA_027627405.1 Leucocoprinus birnbaumii
GGATATTTCCCATTTCTCGCTATCGTCAGTGTACATCGTTTGTAACTTTGTATCCGCGGGCTACTACCGGGTTCCGCGCAATAAATTTCTGATTTCAAAAAAAAAAAAGAAAAAAAAAGAAANATTCAGACAACAAGATCAAGGCAGCAGCTCATGCTGTTGCTGAGGTGTTCTCCAGGGCTTGGCAATGCCACACCAAGGAGGTTGTCATTACTAATCACTCAAAGTCATGGTGGAATGACGAGTGCAATGCCGCTATTAAGCGTTACTGTGAGTTGCAGAACCCCGTGGACTACACATCCTTCTGGCGAGCCACACGGGCTGCCAAACGCAAATTCTTCGATGGAAAAATTGAGGAGATTGCATCTGAGGGCCAGCGTCCCTTGGACCTCATGGCCTGGATGAAGCAATGCAACCTCCCTGCGTGTGAGGCAATTGCCTACAATGGCGAGCCTTGCCATGATATGGACTCCCTCTGGGAGGCCCTCCATGGCACATACAATGCCGCCTTGGGGCGGCAATGTGACCTGTCCATATTGGACCAGCTCAACCCCTCTCCAGAGCGGGACTGGCTACCCTTCTCTCAGAAAGAGATGAATGCCCTCTTAGCATGCTCATCTCGGTCCGCACCCAGTCTGGACCACATCACTTGGTCCCACCTCAAGAGAACTCTCCCAATTGAGGATGCAACGGAGAAGTTCTTGGCGATAGCTGATGCCTGCATGAAGGTGGGGTATTGGCTGTCACATTTCAAGGAATCTGTCTTGGTAATCATTCCAAAACTGGGAAAACCCACATACTTGACCCCAAAGTCGTTCAGACCCATTGCGCTTCTGAACACTTTGGGTAAACTGATCGAAAAGATGATCTCCACCCGCCTCCAGTTTGACTGTGTCAAGCATGAGGTGTTCCATCCCAACCAGCTCGGCGGAATTCAACAGAGGTCGACCAAAGATGCTGGTGTGTACCTGACACACCTTGTATGTGCAGGGTGGGCCAAGGGACTCAAGACGAGTGTTATCGCATTTGATATTGCTCAGTTTTTCCCATCTCTAAACTACAAGATGCTTCTTGGCATTCTTGCCAAGCAAGGATTCCCGGCACATGTCTGCTGTTTCTTTGCTTCTTACCTCGTCGGTAGGGGCACGAGGTACCTGTGGAACTCGTTCTCCTCTGATCTCAGATCGACTGATGTGGGTGTGGGACAGGGCTCTGCCCTCTCCCCAGTTCTGTCAGCCTTATATTTAGCGCCAGTGATCCGGCTCTTTGAACGGCGAGTGGCACATGTCGGGTGCGATGTTCTGTCATATGTTGATGACAGCCCCCTCATTGTCCAGCACAAGATGCTGGAGGACAACCTGCCACCTCTGCGCGAGGTGTACAGGATCATGTTTAATCTCTTCCATGCGTTTGGGCTGGTTATGGAACATAACAAGTCTGAGCTCTTCTACTTCACGCACCAGCATGATGATGCCAACCCGCCTATTGTGCTCAACTTTGAGCCCTTTACGGCTGCTTCTCCTCTCAAGCCCAAGACCTTCTGGAGGTACTTGGGCTTCTATTTTGATCGGACCCTTTCCTTCTGGGAACATGTCCGATATTACTCCACCAAGGCTATTTCCACCATCCCTACGATGGGGATGCTTGGCAATTCGCTGTGGGGCCTCACCCCTAAGCAAAAGAGAATTCTTTGCCAGGCCTGTGTTGTGCCTATCACAATGTACAGCTTCCATTTATGGTATAATGACTTTGCCAAGCGCAAGGGTCATTTGCAATCTCTCACCAAGATGCAGCAGCACGCTGCGCTTTGGATCATCGGCGCCTTTAGGATGTCTCTGACGGGTGGGTGCAGAGCTCTAGCGGGCCTCATTCCCATCCATCTGCATCTGAGGAAGCTGGCGTCCTGGGCTACGTACCAGGTTGCTGTTAGGAATAATCCCTGAAGTGCTAGAAGGCAGTATCACTGCAGTGGAGCTAAGGTCCAGAAAGCAGGCTGTAAGCAGGATGTATAACAGGTCTAACCTGACAAGGGGCAACAGATAACATGAGGGGACTATATATACATGAACACTGTGGAGCTATGACATAGGTATGACATCACAAGTGGAGCATCAGAGAAGCACAATGAGATCATAGGGAGAGTCATAGACGACATTATAGTGGAGTCCTGCAAACAAATATAGAACCAATCACAACTGAGAGATTACCACTTAACACTCTTGACATCCTGTACAAGGGTGTTTGAATGTGACTATGAAGGAGCACCCATGCATTTCCAACAAGTCATTGATTTCTGCAAGGAGAACCCTTGGATGTTTTCCTTTGTGCCATTTCCTATGGAATGATTGGTAGTCTGACAACCTTCTTCAGGGTCTGCCAGTTTTTGGCTTCTTGGTGAGTCTATCTCAGCTATTGTAGGCGTGTGTGGCCAGGGGTGGGAACCAGCTCAGGACAGCAAACAACCAGCACCCCTCAGCTGGTAGTACCATTCTGTTTACAGCTTGGCTCTGTAGAGCCCTCCGGGACAGAAGGGCTGCGGTTTACATACTCAAGTTAGCTGTTCAGGGCTTGTTGGGTCGCTGGGGGCAGGATGGTTGCCTGATGAGGGACTGACAGCTCATCCAGATGCTCACTTGCTGTGCTCACTTGCTGTGGGCGTCACCTGCGACTCCTTGGTTAAAGGGTATGTTGGGATTTACTGCCTGAGATGCTCTATTTTTTGTCTGTGGAGTTGGCATATTCAACTCCGAGTTGTGGAGGGACATTCCCATTTCTTGCTATCCTAGTGTACTCAGTTTGTAACTTCGTATCCATGGGCTACTATCAGGTTCCGTGCAATAAATTTCTGATATCAAAAAAAAAAACAAGAGGGCATACCAGAGGGAGTTGTTAAGCACAAAGAAATGCCTAAGAACGATATCCAACGTTAGCAATTGGAGCGGAAGAGAGCGGAGAAACAACAGATGGATGGAGTACGGAAACTCCAATTGGGACCAACGGAGAAATGCGGAGGAGTGGAGTACGAGAACTCTGATGGATGCCGATGGGAGCAGGTCTTGGCCTCAGCTTATGTGCTGTGCCTTCCACTGACGTGGGACCTGGATTTCGGATACAGCGGAGGAGAACGAGATAGAGATCGAGTATAAGGATGTAGAGGAGAATAGGAGGAAGCTAATTCGATTATCAGACTGAGGAGGTAGGATACAGAGGTAGCGGGTTAAATACTAAGAGTCCTAAGGGTCCGAGCGGCTATGGTAACAAAAGGTAAGAATAAACATATTGTCCGACAGAGATGAGCGGAGTGGAACAAAAGTAACTACAGAAACAGGGAAACAGAAACAAGACATCAAGAGTGTGACAGGCAGTGTAGTAGCTATGTTACAGAGAATGGGNGATAACAATAAAGGGGAAACGAGGGGAACCNAATAGGAGATAGAAGAANACAAGTCCGACNTNATCNGACGTTACCGAGNNGAGGAAGTCAATGATCNAAATTTGGACAAGTCCAGTANAANGCGGCGCCGATCNGGGCTCTNGAGACAGGATATGACAGTATTCCCCCCTTAGGGCTGAGCCCTCGAAGCCATCANAGCNGAGATTGAAATTTCNNNCTCCAATTTATAAGCNCAGGAATTTNCAAAATAAGCTTTNTTNCTTCTTANCCTNNAACCACNACCATGCANCCCNANGANANGCAAANNCANACNTCTGGCAANGANTCCAANGACGAAGANCTCCNAGCTCANGAGAGGGCNCTTGAGGAAGCGCGGAGNGAGGNGGAAGNTAANGCNGCNGAAGTTGGAGCGNAAGAGGGAGGANAAGCNACAGTGAGAAGGAGAGGCGGANGAAAGANGCNGAGNAANGGGCTAGGANGGANAAGGAGGAGANGGAAGCAGNNGAACNNGCAGAGAGAAAGCGAGNGGAGAGNGNGAGNAGAGAGCNGNANGAAGCCAAATGGAGGGCCACGGAGGAAGAGCAGGAGAGGCAGAGGGAAGCTGCGCGGATTGCCGCAGAGCAGAAGAGGGAAGACGAGGCTGTGAGGGACAAACAAAGGAGGTCCAGGACCCCGGCAGAAGCACAGGCTGCAGAAGGAGAGAGGGGGAGGCCCCCGACGAAGANAACGAAGACGGTAGAGGGGGCCGANNACGCGGAGNCNGGNNCCTCNANGCCCAANCCNCGNATGANGNNACNGGGNAGGGNNCAACTGCCCTCNGTCATGTCTACNGNGGNNAGCTNNGAAGGAGTCCCGCAAAATCTTGCNTANGTAGACNTTCCNTTTTCCNTGTACACCNGAGATTGGGACTCNGACCGCTCATATACGCCCAGGCTGGACCTTGATAACCCCNGAAGCNGCTCCNANNTGGAGATNNATGAGGAAAGGANGGCAAAGGCCNNGGGAGCCAGGAGGAAGATGGGGGGTGCAAGTAAATNCACCGAGTGTATNCNGAGCNGGAAGACCTGTGTCCCACACCCNTCCANGTGAGTNATNANTCGGNNCCGNCCGGAGGCTCGCTGACNCNNNTNNCAGNAAGAAGTTNNTGTGCATGCAGTGTGANGGGAAGAAGAAGAAGTGNGTGCTNCCNTCTGNGGGAGACATGGNNGGCNGTGCNNGGAATGGNGAGATNTTGGGNCTCCTNNGGNGGATNGCNGANGGCATTGATGAGGGAAACCGCCTCTTGAGGAGGTTGGTCAAGGGTAAAGGCAAGCAGCGTGNGGAGNANGCGGAGNNNGAGGATGAGGGATCAGGTGAGGAGGACGGTGNGGGAGATGCNGAAGGAGAANATGANGATGTGGAGCNGGCNGAGACATGACTTGTGGAGGGGGACTTCATNGTCTCCTCCCACNGTNNCNTCNGGTTCCGCAATCCCGATTTGTANTATTGANTNNTTNATNTATANTGGCTTGTNATTTTTTGNCAACANAATGTATATCTGTCTGGCGTGGTACNAGTGTGAGTAAGTGNAAGAAAAGCNGANAANTNGGAGAAATATAANAAAATTNGACTAAGTCCANTAAAGTTCNGAAAATGCGGANNNTATCGGAANTNTCGGAGAAGNTGTANACAACGATAGAAAAAATGTCAAAGTCCANANAGAGTNGGAGANGTCGGANTGAATGGATCANANGGGAAGTGGACCGGGTTTGTGAGGATAATGCAAGTGGAAGTCGGAGATGNGTTCTTTNGCATGTTCCAGCTCAGTGGCNNGAAGCCATTCNGATTCATCGGNGGTGTCTTCNTATCCCATCCATATNACTTTGTAAAGTANTTTGCAGGCCCAGNNGCNGTCGATCTTGGAGTCTACAATTTGCGAGATTTCNTATTCTGGTTNTCCNTNGATGACAACCGGAGCNGGAGCTGGTTCNGANCNNTCGGANAATGGATTNGGGGTAGAAGGTTCNAGCATAGANACATGNANAANNGGATGGACNGCACGCATGGAATCNGGAAGGNGGAGGGTGAAGGAGTGAGTGCCAGGGNGAGNGATGATTTCGTACNGACCAAGGTANTTTTCCNAAAGTTTCTTNNAAGGTCNGGTTGTTNGGAAGAACTGTGCTTTNACNAAGACTTGCTGGCCNACTTCNAANTCNGGAGCNNGGANCNGANGAGCATNGGCNGAGNGTTGATAGCGTTGCTGNGNGGNGGAGATCTCNGATTTAAGTGTNGCATGAAGTTCCTGTAGGTCNANNNCAAACTNGCNGGCCCNGGCNGAGGCAATGTCANNTTCGGGATGTACAGTGATGTTGGGGTGATANCCTTTGTTTGCAANGAAAGGTNAANNGCNNGTGGTAGCACTCNGAGCATTATTGTANGNNAACTCNGNGAGNGGNAGTAGCTCGGACCAGNTGTCTTGCTGGTAGTTGCAGTATANGCACAAATATTGCTCNAGGGTCTGGTNGGTACGTTCTNTTTGTCNGTCNCCTTCCNGATGGTATCCTGAAGTGAAGTGNAGGCGCATGTCAAGNGCNGTTCCNAGNGAGCGGAAGAAGTGTGAGACNAACTCAGACCCCCNATNNGAGGTGANNTGAGANGGNACACCATGTTTGGAGAAGACNTGGAGAACNAAGAGCTTTGCTAGTTNNGNGGAGGTGATTGTATCNTAGGTNGGAATGAATATAGCTTGTTTGGAGAGTCGATCAACNACTACAAGTATAGTATCAAACCCNGAGGATGTCAGAAGNTTTTCAATGAAGTCCATGGATATCNAATTCCAAGGGCNTTCGGGGATNGGAAGTTGTTTGAGGTGACCATAAGGCTTGTGANNTTGGGGTTTGGATCGCATGCAAGTGACACAGGATTTGCAGAAGNCCTTAACCTGAGTGCNGATNTCAGGCCAAGTGTATTCCCAGCNGATNAGTTCGAGAGTCTTGTTTTGACCNAAATGNCCAGAAAGGACATGATCGTGATGATACTGCAAGACTCNCAGGNGGAGGTTGTTGGCGTCGGGAACATAAATCCTATTGTCAAGTNGGAGGAAGCCAGCTGAATTNATGGACCAGCNTCCTTCNGGAGCNTNGAGATGTGNGGAGGCAGTCGGATNNTCANGAAGNGAGGAGAGGATGTNGGAGTGCANCTTTTCNAGATCAATGATTGTGGCTGNNCAGAGGGAAGGTGTTGCNAGATATGTGGCNNNGANGGAGGCNGNGAGNTGTTCATGAGTGAAAACCNGGCGGAAGTTATGGGGATTGACNGAAGCNTAGCCAGTATTCCCCCCTTTTGGGTAGANGTCCCATNGTCTAGTGAGAGCATCGGGCTTCGTTCCNAGTTTTCCAGGGNGGAAGCNGATAACAAGATTGAATTGTNATAGATACTCNGACCAGCGGGCTTGTCGGNGAGTAAGGACCTTGGTAGTGCAAAAGTATTCCAGATTCTTGTGGTCCGTTANNACGTCAATNGGAAGNGCAGAACCTTCAAGGTAGTGCNNCCAAATGNNGAATGCCTCAAAGATTGCCAANAGTTCCTTGTCNTGAGTATCNTAGTTGGATTCTGCNGAAGTGAANGTGTGGGAATGGAATGNGATAGGGTGAACTTCGCTGTCNTNGGAAATAATGGAAAGAATAGCAGCTAGAGCGTAGTNNGAGGCATCGGTTTCAACAATNANNAGAGAGTCGGGAACCCAATGGGGTAAGAATGGGAGCGGAGGTGAAGGCCATCTTCAAGGTGTTGAACNATTCATGACATTTCTCATCAAAATTCCATGGAGCGNACTTTCNAGTAAGACNAGTGAGCGGAACGACAATGTCGGAGTAGTTGTAAATGAATTGTCGATAGAAATTGGCAAAACCTAAGAAAGATTGAATGTCCTTGACCTTCTTCAGCTCCAGCCATTCTTGGATCGTTTTGATCTTGTCGTCCGACATTTTGAGACCGGATGGAGAAAGGATATACCCAAGATATTCAACTGATTCTGAGTGGAACTCACATTTCTCCGCCTTCGCATATAAGCCATGTTTTCGGAGTCTTTTAAGGACCTCGCAGACATGTGAACGATGAGTGTCAGTATCGTTGGAATAGATGAGGATGTCGTCGAGGTAGACAGTGACACAGATGTCAAGGAGATCAGAGAAGATGTCATTCATAAACCGCTGGAAGGCTGCAGGAGCGTTAGTGAGACCAAACAGCATGACAAGCCATTCAAAAGAGCCATAGCAGGTTCTGAAGGCAGTCTTCCATTCGTCACCTTCGGCGATTCGAACAAGATGGTAGGCATGTCGGAGGTCGATTTTGGTGTACAGGCAGGCTTTGCAAGGGGAGTCAAGGAGGTCGGAAATGAGCGGAAGTGGGTAGCAATCTTTTTTCCGAAGCACAGCATTCCGCATCAATGACGTCACCGATGTGTAATCCCCAATTTGTCAAGGCAGCAGCCTGCAGCAGCAGAAATACTCTTTTACTCCCGCTAGATGCCCTAAGGACCACAGCGAACGATCTGGGTTGCCCAATTCCGGTGCTCTGGACTTCTTCCCTCTTTGTCGGCTCTGGTTCTTCCGCTTCGAACGACATGAACGGTCATTCTCGGCTCACAAAACACCTATCGTAATCGATTGAAAACTTGTCGTGTGTAGTCATAATGGCTCAAGTCTTTTTCTATACTCTGAACACATAGACGCGGTCAGAATGTTGCATTTCGCAGTTGACTCCGGATCATGACTTCGTAAATGATCGGGAATTCTGTGCATCCTAGCTTAATATGCCTTTTGCCTCGTAAAGGCAGTGCGTCCGCATCTCATTTAAGCCGGATACCTCTCTATGATCTCCATAACACTGTGCCCCGGAGACCGATGACACGATTCATAGCCGAGTCCATTGAAATCTGAGGAGCCTCGCCACTGTCAAGTTTCAACAAATGGGCTGTGTTCTAATTTGCGACCCGTAGGCAATCGCTCTGGGTATTGAGCGAGAGTTCTAGGACGTACTATATCCCGGGAATGTTGCCGTGCCGTATGTTCAAGGCCTGGATCTCATTTATCATCCTCACACCGTATCATGGCTCAAACACTCGTGGCTCAAGGTAGTGGGCATGACCAGGGCACTGACCCTTGACATTACTCATATAGGTGGCTAGGGCTGCCGAGTGTGCCCTTTACTGCAAGCTGCGGCCCAGAGATGCCTGGTGAATACAATTTTTTTCAGACCCCCCATAATCAAATTATATGGAAGATGACATTTGTTCTCCTTTGTGACTGCTAGTGGTGGATCGTACGATTTTCTTGTGCATTTTGTGGCGCTATAAGAAGACAACCCTCAAGACAACCCTCGTGCGGCGCCATTGCGCTAGGGATTAAAATTTCGTGCCCCATGGTCTCGCCATTGACCAATAGGTGCTCAGCTAATCATCCGTGACTTCTTCTGAGATGAGATATCTCAATGGAAGACATTCTCGTATACTCACTGCCTTTTCCTTAACTATATGGGTCTCAGCGGTT
The DNA here is from genome assembly GCA_027627405.1 of Leucocoprinus birnbaumii. Taxonomy (NCBI): domain Eukaryota; kingdom Fungi; phylum Basidiomycota; class Agaricomycetes; order Agaricales; family Agaricaceae; genus Leucocoprinus; species Leucocoprinus birnbaumii. The sequence goes on from JANIEX010000858.1 coordinate 8,923, forward strand.
CCCACTTGTGACGGTGGCTCCCATTTGTGATTTGTCGGGAACTCCAGTGGATTGTTGCTCCAGTTCAGTTGACAGTGTAATATGCCCAGACTCCTTGTCCGCAGTGGGGCACCCACAGGAATCTACATGAATAGACATACGGCAGTCGCCACAAATAAAACTCTTGTTCTCGGCCTTGTTGACCAGCGCTGCGCTGGTCAAATTGTAAGTAGTAACTCTGGGCCTATCCGATCTCAATCTCAACATGAAACAATAAACAAAAAAAAATATCCGGATACGATGAGATTTTTCTGTCAGAGCGTACGCTATAATGGGAAAGGGTTCATCTGTCGATCATATGATGCGCCATACCGATTGAAAGAGCTGGGCGCCTCTAAACTGAGACCAAGAGTCACTCGATCGATCAAATATAGGTTCTTGCATATGAGAAAACGATGAACTATAATGACAAGATCCGTGACTAAAGAAAGCAAGGAAATGATGTTAATGGGGCATAACAGTGTTAGACGCTACGAAAACCACAGCGTTTGTCTAGCGGCCCGAGCGTCCATCACTACTTCGATTTCCCGAACAGCTTGGAAGTCAAGCTATTTCCTTTCTTATCACCTTTTCCCTCGGCCTTTGAGCTGGTAGTGCTATAATTCTGATCGGAGTTGGCGTGTCGGCTGGGAATCTTTGAGCCGCTGTTATTGATGTTATTGGAGGTCTGGTTTGCTCCGTTAGTCTGAGCATGTACACGGGCTCCGTCGGCAGTCAGTCCTCGGGAAGTCGATCTGGAAAATGATAAAATTTGAATAGCAGAAAGGGGGATCAGCTTCTTGATTGACGGTGAGGAGCTCGTGGCGAATAAACGCACCCGTTTGTATCAGTGCTGTAAAAGTCACAATTTACAAATGCGTCTTCAATTAGTATTTGCGATACCTGGCACTCAAGGGAACTCGGAACCAACCTACTATAGGTGTCCCTATCACTAGAGAATTTATCTCGAAAAGCACTGATAAGCCAAGGCGGTAGTGATAAAGAATTGTTGTAGTGGAGATCGTCGTTTTCGTTGAACAAAGAAAACGGGCATGATTCGGATACGTTGCTGTTAGAGAGAATACAATCAACGCAACAAAACCGGATACACGCACTCGGCTACGCGGGAAACCAGTGATTTCTTAGCGCCATTGCTGGATCCCTCCATCTTGTCTCTAACCCAAGGATGTAAATTTTAGGAGAGATGTAGAGCTGTTTTATAGTTATAAGTGGTGTTCGTTAACTTTGCGCTGGATCCCTGCTGTTAACGGCAACCTATAAGTACCAGGTGTTAGCGCTCGTTGCTCTCTTCGAAATGCTCATTATCCAAGATGTACAAAGATTGTAGTGCTCATACCGCATAACACTGTATCCAACCAGTGTCTGAGCTATGAGGGAAGTGCTTGTTCCGCGAGGAAAGCTCAGAGTTAGCAAGTTGATTCTGGGCCGCCATTGGTTCAACAGCAGTATGAATACAACATAGAAGTACTGGGCGGTGCGTGTCCATCAACAGCATCAAGTGACACTCTGATCGTCGTGTATTCTGAATGCCTCGAAGCTGCATTCATTAACCTTATACAACATTATTCGATATCAAGCCTGTGCAGACAAGGTGCCAGGTAAGCGCTTGGGTTTTTATGCTCATTCGAGTAGAAGGATGAGGTACGTGAAGATGCTTGCTTCTTGATGGTGGAGGCATTGTTGTTGTTAACACAACCGCCACCTGTGCTTGCGCATTACTAGGGCGGGTGCTTGAACACAATTGACAATGTGTGCCGTCGCGCTCGAGCTCCCAGCCCAATACACATAGGATGATGGTAACAATTGATGCAAGGTGGTTAGAGGAAAGATAATGGAAACAGAGCACCTCCAGCCGATACATAGCACGGTTCAGAATTAGTCTATTGTCAGATAAACAATCAGAAGCCGTAGTTGTCATTACTGTCACTGGCTATCTCCTTCCACGTAAAATATACTAAAACATGGGTGCAATATCCTTTGTATCCTTGGGCGCAGGATTGACTGGAAAAAAAACAATTACGAGGGTTTCGTCTTGATACCAGGTTTCGGTCCACCCTTGACCTTAATCGCTGAAGGATATGTTGTGGGTGCACGAGATCCTCCCCTTGGAATGAACGATCAGCCCCTGAAGACAAAACAGAGGTTAGACTCACTCTGGTTCCGAGGGCCAATCCTCATCGTCACTAGCCGCATTCTGGGAAACGTCCGCCTGAACTGCAGGAGTTTTTTCTACAGGATCTTCAGCTTCATCAGCGGCCATAGCATCATAGTTCTTTTTATGTTCACTGGACTCAAAATCGGCATCTAATGTAGCTTGTTCTGACCCTCCTTCGGCTGTAGCGGCATCTAAGGCCTACGTAATTGTCTCTTGAGTATTCGATTTGAAAACATAAACAACCAACCAACATTAGCCTCGTTCCCTATGATCTCACTTCTTGGTGGTCAGCAAAGCTTTTGTAAGGTGATATTGGAACAAACCTCGAGTCTGTTGACATGTAGTTTTCGAACAGAGAGTGATTAATTGATTTGCTAATCGTTGTTCTCATCCTGTCAAACCCGGCCTTCTGATCCAGATTCTAGCGGTGATCGTGGAATTGAGGCTGTGACGGTGTGACTCTTTCCATTCGAACGAAATCGTAGTTTAGGACCCCCTGTAATCCCAGGTACCGGGCTGTGAGCTGTGTCACGGGCCCCTCAGGGTGGGATCCAATCACCGAGTGTGGTCGCCTGGGCATCGCTTCAAGAATCGACAGAGCCTTATTAAGTCGGACGGTTGTGATTCTTTGCCTCATACCCCAACTAAACGTTCTCCCACTACTTCTAACAGTCTCGTTCTCCTTCCAGTTTCTGCAAAATGGATATTCAGAAATCTGAGCCAGTTGGACGACTCTATCCTACTTTCACCTCTCCGGAAGATACCCGGTACAAAAACTCTAAGAGGTCGGTCTTGCTTTCCCTGGGCACTTTCAAACATGGGCTCAACCGGTCCAAGAACCCAACTCAGTAGCCTCCCAATCGATGCCGCCACCCACGCTTCGTGAGTTCCATCAATCAACCTGAGTATCCTAGCATTTTTATCAATCTGATCTCCATCATAAAAGACCCACCTATCTGCCACCGCAATGGTCGGTACATGTACAGCCTGAAGGAAAACCATATTTCTACCATGCCGGTGAAGTCGCAACCGTAACGGAATCCTGGCTATATACACCCGAGATTGCAACTGAGGCTGAGAAGTGGATCGATCATTTGACTACCAAGATCAAGGAGAAAGGCATCGATTTGGCAAATGCGGAACTGTACATTCGCATTGACGATGACCTGGACTGTCTCTACTACGGCGTTGACAAGCGTGATCAGGTGCTTTTCTGGGTAGAGGACTATGATACTGAGGATATTGGTCTGAAATCGGTCGCTTCTCCGTCGCACTTGAGTGAGTTTGACCTATCAAATATGTAATGACTTTAATGACCTACTTTCACCAGGAACTCTCCTTCAACTTCATTTCTGGGAGCACATTGATCGCTTCCCCGCCCATTTCGGAGGCCTTTCTGAGGATACCCTTTTGAAATTGATAGATATTTTTACGCATTGCCGAATGGGTGAGTCGCTCATTTTCCTAGCAACAAGTGTTTTCCTGACCTTTCGGTAGATCATATCACATCTGTTACTGCCACTTTCACGTATTCCCGAGCTGATACAGCCGCTCTCTCCAAGGTCTTGAGGGACTGTCGTGGGCGCACTCGAGAGCCAGAAATCGTCAGCACGATTGCCCGAGCGTGGCATCTAGTTAGTAAGTAATTATGTTTTCTAATCGCTCCTGATTTCTAACTATAGGACAGTGCACAATAGATTCCACAACCATTATGGTGAAGAAACACCAAGATTGGATATTTCCATGTCGATCTGGGAGGATGAGTCGCCAGAGCAACAAGGATACAGGCAACTCTTCTCCTCCTTATCCTTCGGAAAGTCTGAGAAATATCGCACGATGCTTAACTCGCTTTTTGTTGACAAATATGTCTATTCGCACCGTGTCCATGCGTTCGTCAACGGACTTCTGAAGGAATGGAAGGAGCAATATTTGCCATCATTCTTCATGCTTCTGTAAGAAATTTGACCTCGATGTGACCGTGCTTATACTAACGTTTGATTCAGACTTCACGTTGCTTTCTTCTTTATGTCTGCCTCGCAGATTATTGCGGCAATTTCAGCTGCATGCTTCAGCGCAAGCCTGCTGACAGCGTTTGCTCTCGTTCAGCAGCATGAAGGGCTCATTGATGATCGAAACTCCCCTGTGGCGGTATGTTTCTACAGTGCCTCAATTGCACCATCCAACTTAAACTCTTTGCTAGGTCGACTGGATATCTGACCGTGTATCTGCAACCTACAAATTCCAAAAGCTCGCTCTCGCCCTTTCGCTACCTAATACTTTCTTCAACTGGGGACTCGTCTTTTTCTTTGGTCACTGGCTTTTCATCGGGCTATCACACCTTGACACATACGTCGCAGCCACATTCATCGGCATTATCAGTTTGGCAGTTCTTGCATTCATCGCTGTTACCTCTCCAAATTGCCATCCCCAGCATTTCATTCCCACAACTTCCTAAATTCTTCCGGAGGAAGTGTATCCCTAAAGACGAGTCTTTGGTGTAGGTTAGGTGTGCCGAATGGCTGGGTATCTCAATACTCGGTTACTACTCGGTTACCACCGTTCCTCGGCGACAAACATTCGTCGTGGACTTAGGGCTTTGCTCCACGTTTATCGTGGTGGAGTGCCTTCGCGGTGCATGCAGGGCCTAGTTTTGATCTCTGCTGTGCTCCACCAGGCGCATTCAATCTGGCCTGGGCACTGCAACCCAGCACGAGGTGGATGGGGCTGGTCACGAGCATGACTTGAGGATGTGATTTGGATACAACCTCAGCGTTGAGATACCCAGCATTCAGTATACCCTTACTTCCAGATTAGCTATTTCCTCAATAGTTGTATATAATCCGCAAATGAATTGTATCGCCACTGTATTGTATTGTGATAAAATTGTTTGAAGTGCCCAGATCCCCGTCAACGCGTGCTAATCCTAGTTAGCATTTGGTTCGTAAAACCTTTGAGCTGAGTAGCTGCAACGCCACACAAAGAAGGCATGCTACCATCAAGGTGCAAACCGTGAATTTCGGGACGCAGACAAAAGATAATTTATCGTCAGCCATCACTTTCAGCGTCCAACGTCTTGTGGAGAAGGTGAAGGTTACGTTTCTATCGTCGAAACAACGCCACTTGTCTCTGCAATTCGCCCTGGATAGGCAAGCTGAGTCGTCGAACAGGCTGATCCCTCACGTTATCCCCTTGATGTTCGCAATTTGCAGAAGGTCTCGAAACCTACAGGAATCAGCTTGCCTGAGCACTGGATACATTTGGTTTACAGAGCGCATCATCGCCGCAGAATCATACGCAACCCCATGCTGATATTATTGTAGAGTATTTTTAAACAGACAGCTCCTGAGGAGCGCGTCATTCGTCCTGTTCCTGGATGGTAGAGAACAACTGTTGGCATGTAGTCTGATCTTTGAGCCACGGCGAACGGTCTAGCCTCAGGCTTTCTTGGAAGCGATTTTACACTTTAGAGGGGTAATCCGCTAGAGTGGGAGGAAATCGTGGGGGAGAGAAAGAGAGCGCTTTGATCCGGACCGGAAAGAACTGAATGTGCCAGGCGTGTGATCAGCCTCCTTTTTGGCTTCTGACTGCATCATCTGTCCAAACTGGTACATGAATCTCATTTAGATCTCACGCCTACGCTTACCTCCCTAAATTCACCTCTCCATAGTAGTGCCAGAAAACATCATATCCTTGGCCAATTTCGCTTGGCAACCAGACGCTAAGCCCCAACTAACGGTGATGGAGAAAGTGACTTCTACTTCAGCTTGAATGATGGGAAAGCTAGGTGTGCTGTCAGAAGAGAAAATTCTTTGGCGACCCTTTTAAATCGTGCTTAGGTGACATTTGCAGGACTGCCGAACTGTGTCGGTTTGAGTGACCTAGCGGTTAGGGCATCCTTATAATAACAGGCAGGGCTTCGCAGCCTGTCCCACTGGTGCCTCCCCCCCCCCCTTCTTTCGCCACCGATACCATGGGGGAGTATGATTTAACTCTTGGTATGTCCTAAATCGTTTTATTAAATGATCGGATCCTCATCGTATCAATGCAGGTGTACAGATCATCGGCATCTTCTGTGAGCTTTGCCTTTTAGTACAGAGGATCAAACCACGCGCACTGTACTCACTCACTAAATCACAGTCAACACCTACCTCTTCGGCATTGTCACCATCCAGTTCATAACCTACTTCGAGAGGAGTCAGCAGCTATCCCTTTCCGTCCCGCGCGCTCACATGCTAACATCACCCATAGAATACAAAGACCCATGGTGGATTCGGTGAGATCCCTCAAGCGAGCCTAGGGCGGCATCGTCCTCAACATATCCTAAAGTGCAGCGGTGATCGTACTTCTGGTGATCGATATCGTCCACAGTACCTCGTATGTGCCGTCATTCTGCATCTGACAGGTTCCTGACTCTCCTCCAGGATCATCTACATGGCATGGGAATACTTGTATGTGTCTACCCCGTTGGAACCCGTCGTAAAATCTCATGGAGATATACAGCGTCCAGAACTTCAATAACCCGAGCATTGTGGCAGGTGAGCTCGATATTTTCATCCTCCCTCGGGGAATGACCGATTTCTCCAAGTGGCCCTATGGCCATATACCTTCACACCTATCGCAACCGGCTTAGCGGCGATAGTCACACATTCATTCTTGAGCTATCGGTGAGCTTGATCCGTTAGGAATCGCGATTATAGCTGACCCTATCTGGGCACTCAAGCATCTACCGACTTAATAACCAGCGGTGGCTCTTGATCGTCTTCCTCGTACTTGCTCTCGCAGTATTTGCGACCGCGGTAGCTTCTGGGATCAAGTATGTGCCTTGTTATCTTGCCATACGACTTCGCTGAAACACGCTCTCAGGGCATGGATAATCGTCGAGTAGGTATTATTTCATTCTGGAGATCGCATCATGTTTGACGCCAATCGGATAGCATGTCGAAGCTTCAGGTGCTCAGAACTTTGTGCACATGGTGGCTCGTGCTTCAGATGGTCGTCGACACCAGCATAGCCAGTACGTCCGATCGTGCATCCTCATGAAGCCGATCCTGACCAATTGCTCACTAGTCGTCATGGCCTTCACTCTCTGGAGAGCGAAAACGGGCTATAGAAAAACCGATAGTGTGATTCACCGCCTTATCCGCGGTGCGATTCAGACGGGTATCTTCTCCACAATATTTGCCGCTGGTGATATTATATGCTTCAGTAAGCGCTCCTGATGTCTTAGGAGCTGTCTAGCTGATGTCCATGAAATAGTCGCCTCTCCGTCAACACAACTATACGGCATGTTCGCATTGCCCTTAGGACGCATCTATACAAATGTAACGTCCTTATCATTCTAACCGTCCATGAAGTTATTCATCATAGTTCCTCAGACCTTGATGCATACACTGAATATGAGGGGAGGTTTGCAAGAGATGCTTGCAGAGACGGTCGAGTTGACAACGGTGAGTCGAACAAAGCTCCATGGTTGGTACTTTTATGAATGATTTCATTATATCCGGAGGTAGCCTTCATCGTTTAGGACCACGAAGAGCATTCAAATCAAAGTCCAGGATTCGATTGTCACGCAGGTAGACGCAAAGAACGAGCTTCGCTCCCAAAGTATCGGGAGAAGCAGCCATCCTGACAGTGCAACCGAGGTTGACTTCAAAGCACCCATGTCCGGAACCCGATCTACGACCTCCGAAGTGATTTTTACCCCAACGAAAGGCGATATCAAATGAGGAGCCAAACGTAACTTAGATCCTTCTCATCTTCCACTAGAGTCCCTCGGGTTCTGATCGAAACTACCTATCCTAGTTCTTGCACTGCGCCCTGCTATCTTATTGCTATCTGGATTTGTATACATCGTTCATGCAGTAATGTTCAAATTCTGTATTTTTTGTGTCTTTGTTTGCAGCTACTGATATTTCGAGTGTTCGCAAGTGCTTGAGACCTAAGTCGGTGATTGATATTGTGGTCCGGCTCGAAGGCTAGACTGTCGCTCAGTTCTTCTATTCGGGCCCGACTGTGTCGAAAATAGATCCAAGATCGTGACTTTTTCCTTCCGAGGTCAATTTTCGCTTGTAGTAATGCGTTAGAAGCACGATAGGGGGAAATTTTAGGAACGGTGGAGTGGATGCTGCTATCCTGAGCCCAGGTCAGTTTGTGTTATTCTGATGAGAACATTTTCTTCCAAAGCGGGACTGGTTTGCATTGTAGGAGAGCAAATGTGGCTGCAAGTGCGGACGTTCAACGTCTGACTGGACCTGATTGGCAGCGGCGCTGGTCTGGTGCTTCTATGAAGGGGAGCCTGAAGGAGACTGGCGTGATTGATCAATTAAGTGAGATTAATGATTCCATCACTTGACGTCAGTTTTTCTCAACTGTGCACACCCGCCGGCAGAGGTAACAATCGTTTATTTAGGTTGAATAACAATCAAGCCGAGAAGAGCGGGGGGACCCTGACCCAGCTCAAAACCCTACATACTCGTTAGAAGTGGGTCACTTCACTCAACAACAACCAAAAATTAGGAAATAAGGAGGCGATGATGCACGCGGTTACAACAGGGTGATCCTGTTGCCCTGAAAGCACAGCCTGTGGATTTCCAGACGGTTTCTCCCATGATGTCCTACACCTGTCACCTCGAGCTGTAGAGAACTTAACTCAGCGTTATTCCTTATGTTTCATGACCTGCATGGGTATTTACTCGTTTTTAGCGAGACTCTGTTCTGGTCGAGGTGCCCGAACGGAGACCCCTGAGCGCTTCACTGGTCGCTTACCGTCGTGATCGCGTTTCTAAGTTTCCCATAGCCCTCACCTGGGCGACCTGGTGCTCAATGCTCATGAAACGAAATGCGTGTTCGCCTTGCACCTTCTTCCTCGTTGCGATATCATCTTGAACGCTCTTCATGACTAGTTACTAGCTCCCCCAAAAAACCTCTCTCGACAACTTCACGAAATTACGGTCCCGTTGGCTAGAAGCCAAATCACCACCTCGCTTAGGCCGACATGGCGTTCAGAGCTCCACAGCTTATTATGAGGCTGCTTCGTCATGTTCTGTCTCTTCTACACAAATTTAGGTCACTTGGACTTGTTCTGATGAGAGTCATCTACACACACTACATCTCCACGCACCGACCCAGAGAAAACTCATCCCCGGGAGATCCACAGCCCAGGTTGACTATACGACGCCAAAGCGAAGAAAAACAGGAAAACCCTTCAATAGCATGCTGCGTTCTGCCAAGTCGGCTGGCTGCTCGGCTAGATCAGGTCACAGATAACATTGGGGTGTCACGTCAGGAAACGAGGTGTGTTGAACGGGAGGATACACTTGTTGCC
>JANIEX010000859.1:0-18423 GCA_027627405.1 Leucocoprinus birnbaumii
AGGAGGAGTTGGAGAGAAATATGAGGGAGTTTGCGAAGGAAGGGTTGGGGATTGATGTTGATCAGGGGAGTTTTTGCTGGGTAGATCTGGAAATGACTTAGGTCATTCTACGTATTTTGTACGTCGATCGACGTCTGAGAATGTTATTGGGCCACTGTGTATAAGTGCACGCCGCGAGTCATTGCCGTAGACCGAACGTGACACAATCAGGCTATCACGATTGTTCTTCATGCCTCGCCAGCAGTTGTACGACAGTGAGGAATTGATACTTGGCTCAGCAGTAGGTATAAATACCTGCAACGAGGTTCCTGAAGCTCTGACCCCTCGTACCATCTCGTTCTTTTCTTGCCTTTCTTGTTGCTACCTCCAGCGCTGTCTCAACAGCCCCTATACAATTGTACTTATTTTTTTTACTATCTCGGAAGTCCATAGATAAGCGTTCTCGGTGGTGTGCTCGATCTTCAAAGCAGCATTCTATATATCTCCTTGTCTCCTACTCATTGGCAGGAAGCAAAGTTCCACCGCCGCACTTGAAGATGCTGCCTTGAACCGATGCGGAAGGCCCCGTCCTAGGTGCTTATGGCCACCGCTAACTGATTATGATAAATAAATATCACGATAGATAATCATTCGATCGCAATAGCCTGAATAAGGGCAGGCGACCCGGTGTGGTCAAGAATTTCGCCTTCTGCCCGAGGTCAGAGTCATCAATTGCGTCCCAATCCTTCAACCCGCCCGCCGTGACAAAATAACCATTATTGCATTCCGTCGGGGAAAGAGTGTATCTGAACTACACCCGGGACTCCTCTGTGGCTGAACAAGATNNACGATCNCAGTCCTGGAAAAGGATATCAAGAGAACAAATATGGAAACTTCAAAGTCCCCGGGCCAAATCCGCCTTGAATGTTTGCCAAGACGTATGTAGATGGAAAACATGCGTGTTTCGCGTGGCATGAGGTACAGAGTACCTGTTGTCTGTGTCGTATAGAAATAAGAGACAGCGACAGCGAAGGTACGGAGAAACAGGTAACTTATGACAGTTGAGGCTGAGGGCTGAGAGAACGTAGTAGGATGTGCTATATTTAGCTTAAGTGTTATATTGGGCGGTTGATGGATCCGCGGGTTATGGAGGGTTTTGGTTGATGAGTGGGATGAGTTGAGGTGGTAGCGTAGGTTGAATGTGTGGCTTTAGTGAATTCAAGGGGAAGTATTCCGTACTCTACGCTTTGTTTGAAGAGAGACTTTGCCGTGTTGATAATAGATCGAAGGTGGAGTGGTCGGGAGGTGGTTGGTTATTGGGTTCTAGCTTGGTGTTGAATTCCAATTTTGTCCTTAAGCGCGCTTAGGAAGGGAACTATGGTTATTTGGTCTGGGGTTTTTCGGAAAAAATGTGCCCCGGTGTACCTTCGTTAGAGGCGCGTCTTAGGTAATTCCTGTAGTTGTACGATTCGAGCGTGTTGCGGGGAGTGATTCAATGCTTCAGAGAGTCATATCCGCTCCAACAGTGAGGTAGTTGCCAATCCTCGTGCTGTTATAATTATTGCGGTGGCGAGAATGATACACATCTTGTTGCGAAGAAGAGAAGAGAAAGAGGTCTCCAGGTCACTTTCGCGATATGATACCAGTTGACTGCGAGTTTCGGATGCGATGTAGAGTGTTATTTTTGGTAGCGAACGTTCGTAGTGCGGCTATTGCGAGATTCTTCATTTGATGGTAGATTCCGAGTGGTCCGGAAAGACTTGGCCACAGATGATATTGCATTGCGTGATTCGTTTATTTTCAGTTTTTTGGGTCGAGTTTTGAGATTGGTATGGAACTACCGGAAGTGTTAACTTCGGTAGAAAGGCCAGTATAAGATGCTTGATTTGGTAGGTATACGCCCCTATTAATATGCAATCAATGGTCGTCGAAGATGCAGTGAGTCATACTTAACCAAATGACTTGCCTTGAGAATCATCTCTGCATGGGCTTGTCAACCGAAGCAGCTCCTGATGCATACAGGACTCTCCCAGGCTCGCTCTTCTCTTGCGTTCCGAAGCTGCATGTGGTGGCTCTCTTCGCTCTCCAACAGCAAGGCTCGGTGAGATGGCTACGAAGCAGATAAGCTGAATCATTGCATCGATGTAAAAAGTATGGTGAGGGATACATTGACATGTTTCAAAATGTATTTTAGGATTTCGGTGGCTGGTGGCTGAAGGATTGGCGAGTAGAGTTGGGTCTATTCATAGACCTCGCAGGAGATAAGTAGATTAAGTACATTAGGTATGGACTTTGACAGCTTCTGCTTGTGGCGGTCGGTGAAACTGGGAGTAGCTTCCGCGAAAAGGCGCCTGGACGGTGGTCACGAGCTACGAAAGAATTGAGATTGTGGCTGGGACCATGGGATTAGTTCAAGGGTGTCCGGATCGTAGTAGGTTAGTAATAGGCGACGGGTTGGTGTGGCGGATGTTATGCGGTGCCAAATAAGGGTGTAGTAATTGGTAACTCCTCTCTTCTTTTGTGCCGCTGGAGTAGATTCTATTCACGTTACGGCAGTGGCCACTCTTGCGAGAAGATGTTCAGGAGAGAGAGAGAGAAAGAGAGAGAGAAACACTGCTACTTAGCGTAAAGGTGGTTGAGGCTTGTGTCAAAGCGCTTATCTCATTGAAAGACAAATAAGGACACGATCGGTCGAGGGCGGAGGTTGCCTGGCGCTCAATCAATAACTGAATTGGTACGGAGATGACACGTGGACTGATGTTACCACTGTGTCGGAACGATGGCAAGGTCTCTCAGTCGCTCTGCTGTCGTGCGGGAAGGATAATATGTTCTTTTCTCGTGGCATCCACCACAACCTGCTTTAGCACCACGAGTGGTGCCTTTGTGGTGGCAGGGTATGTCCGGAGCGTCACCACTCCAAAAGCAGCTGTGGATTTTTGATTTCAGGGACACTAAATATAAGCGTGGGACAGCGGCATCCGAATATAATACGCCGGCAAAAAGCCGTGGTAATAAGCACTGACGTCGTTNGAATACCGCTCAACTCTGCCCACACTCGAATGGTCCCTGTCCCTGTTCTTCATACGAGATACCGTGCTCCGTCCTCTCCTGCTGCTGTTAGGCTTCTCTACATCTCGCTCTCATTTGTTACCAAATATGCTCTCCGATTTTTGCGTGCCGAAGAGGACGCCTATGGTTATCATGGGCCCAACGAAGGCCTTGGCAATGCCACCCATCAGTTCGTCAGACGAAAAAGCGAGCTTGCTGAGTTCCCGACGTGGAAACGAGTCTTATTCCCGCTCCTCATCCCCGTTCTTGTTCTCCTATCGGGTGTGTTTGCCGGTTTGACGCTGGGCTATATGAGTTTGGACGAAACTCAGTTGAATGTATTATCTATTAGTGGTACTGCGTGCGTCTCTTCTGTGTTTTCTATGGAACTAGCTCTCAAGGCTCTGTAGTGAACAGCGAAAATACGCGAACAAGATCAAGCCAGTCCGTAAGAATGGGCACTTATTGCTCGTCACGCTGCTTTTGGCAAACATGATCGTCAACGAGACACTCCCTATCATCGCGGACCCAGTCCTTGGCGGTGGTGTTCCTAGTGTTGTGGTCAGCACAGTGCTGATCGTCATGTATGTTTTCGCGTTCACTTTCACGCCACCAACTGACATTGCCGTCAGTTTCGCTGAAATTATTCCCCAATCTGTCTGCACCCGCCATGGCCTCTACCTCGGTGCCAAGATGGCTGGTGTTACGAAATGCCTGATTTATGGTCTTGTGAGTGGTATTGATGTCGTATGTCTCCTTATTTACGCCTTCATAGGGCATTGTTTCCTGGCCCGTGGCCAAATTCCTCGAGCTGCTGCTCGGCCCCCACCATGGTATCATCTACCGACGCGCAGGTAAATCTTTTACACATCTCATCAACAATGAACCTGAGTGTAACAAACACATTCTCAGAATTGAAGGAACTAATCGCAATGCACGACTCCCACGAAGCACACGGCGGTGACTTGAAAACGGATACTGTCACGATTATTGGTGCCACCCTCGACCTGCAGGAAAAGGTCGTTCGTCAGGTAAGCTCCCACTTCAACTTAAACATTCCCAGCTGAGCGTCGAACTGTCTAGGCCATGACGCCCATCGATGACGTCTTCATGCTCTCTATCGACTCGAAACTCGATTACGAACTTTTGAACAAGATCTGTCAAACTGGTCACAGTCGCGTCCCAGTTTACGAAGAAGTTGAAGTACCCCTCGCCGCGATACCTTTGGGTAGCGGTGTGTCCTCGTCTGCAATCGTCAATAGCACTGGCTCCGCGCACGGTCACGGCGGCCAAGGTAACCAGCGGATGGTCAAAGTGAAGAAGATCATCGGCGTATTACTCGTCAAACAATGCGTTTTACTGGACCCTCGAGGTGAGCATATCCGCCAGCTCTTGCGTACATCTAAGCTGATCATTCTAGATGCCACGCCCTTGCGCAAGATTCCTCTTAACAAGGTTCCCTTCATCCCCAACAATGAACCTCTCCTCGGAATGCTGGATAAGTTCCAGGAGGGTCGAAGTCATATGGCTATTGTCTCTCGACACAGCGTACACAAGGTCAGTCATCACCGCCAGTCGTACGTTGATATACACTGACCCCTCTAATCATAGGCGCAAAGCGTGAAGAAAGCAGTCAAACGGGGTCTTACACAGCGCTTACGTGCAAGTGTCGGCATGGACACGGAATCATCCTCATCTGACGAAGAATCCGAATCCGGTATTGCCGGCCATACTAAACGTTGGACCAATCGCAAGAAGCAGAACCGTCTCCGCCGCCGTTCGGGCTCCAAGAAAGACAGTGACGTTGAAGACGGAGCCACTATCGCCGAAGATGATAACACAATCAAGGAGGACCACTCGCCTGAGGCTTCCTCTCCTTCCCCTGGTGACGATAAGGAGAGTGGGGAGGGTAACAAGTCCAAGAGTAACAAGAAGACCACGACGTTCCAGTTGTCCAAGTTGTCCAAGCAGGCTGCTGGAGCCGTCATGACTGCAGGTCGGGAGCAGAGTATGCCTGCCGATGCAGTTTTAGCGAAGGAAGGTGCCAATGAGGTCTGTTTATATCTTGCTCCACTCTTTGATCCGTGCTAATAGACCCTCGTCTACAGTTCTTGCAGAGTTTCGATCCGGCTGTGATGCCCCTTGGCATCATCACACTTGAAGACGTATTGGAGGGTAAGCAAACGTACTTCTCGTTCTCAGTCACAGAAGTATACTCAATCACTATTACTAGAATTAATTGGCGAAGAGATTTACGACGAGTTTGATCCTCAGGGCGCTCATGGCGATCCTTACAAATACGATAAATCTGGACCTGGATCCCTCGCCACTGCCAACGCTCATGGTGATATCAACAGTGTTCCCCCTCGCTCTCATCACACCGCGACTGCTCCCAATACCCCCAAATCTCGTCTAAGTTCGCTTGCGACGGGTAGTAATGCTGCTGGATCTGGAAGTCGCGCTGGTACACCTGGTGGCCGTAGAACTCCCCATCTACTCCCTAGGATGCGAAGTCTCGGNTTCCTAATGGGNCGGTCGAGGAGTGCTCCTCCTACACCTCGGGATCAGGCATCTCGTCCGGGCGGCCAAGGTCTCAGAAGCGATGTCGTTCATGAAGCTGATGATGATTTCGAGGATGAGAAGGAGAAGCATGATGAACATAATGAGAGGATGAAGGAAGATGCTTGGGATGCGAATACAGTTCAGGACGATGCTCACGGGTTGATGATCACGCTTACGACTCCGGACGAGAATCAACCGACTACCACGTTGAATTCTCAGGATCCTTATTGGAATGCGGCTCAGGAGATTAGGATGCCCAGGCCTGTTCGTGGGTTGTCGGATCATACGATTCAACAACTCGGAAACACCACTACGACGAATCACCACGACTCGGCTGCGTATACTACTTCTCCTACAAATACGAATACGATCCAGCCTTCGAATAGCGGGAGTTTGAATAACTCGAGGAGTAATAGTCCTGCTCCGTCGTTTGAGGTTATTTTGTTAGAGAGGACTAGGAGGAGGTTGTCGAGGGAGAATCCTAATTTGGCAAATCTTGGTTCGGGCACTGGTGCTGCGACCACTGGTACTGCTACCCCCACTGGTGGTGGTGGGACGGCTGCGACGCATTTGCATCCTGAGGCGAGTGTAGCGAGGGGTAGAGGTTTCAAGAGCACGCCGCTTTCGCCTGGTGCGCTTGGTTCTAGTGCTGGGTCGTCGAAGGATAAGGATGGTGGTGGCGGTAACTAGATTGGTGATGCCTTGAATAGAGGCTGAACATAGAACTTGCCCGCTTCTCTTTTTTCTTTTTACTTTCCTTATATGATCTCTTGAACTCCGTTTCCCTCCTCCCCTTTCCTTTTTTGCTTCTGTTCGATTTTCTTGCCATTGACCTGGCTGTCCTTCGCGTCCCGTGTCTTGAAAATCTCTACTATGCTCTCCCCTCGCCATTTTGTTACTTTTCACTCAGATTGTCCCCCGTATACGATAACAATGACTCTTGTTGGAAAACGAACGAACGGATGTAAAAATTTGTGATGTACATGTAGATTCGTGATTGTTTTACGGAGTTTTTGTTAAGTCGATTACGATCAACTCCTGCTAGCTACTGAAGTTACTATCTCGACGGAGTCGTGTCCCTCGGTTCTAGTCAGCATGAGGTCCTGAAGGCCCTCTTCGAAAGCGAGGATTCGTGCATCGTTGCCATTGTCCTGGGCGCGGCCTCGAGCTTTCATCCCGAGGTAGAGTCGGGAGGCCTGTGAGATGTATGAGTACACGATTGATGGTATGGGAGTCGTTTTTGAACTCACAAGTAATGGGTTCATTGTGAGCATCATACTAGCATTTACGTATGAGTGCCATAGTTGGCATGGAGGGATGTGAGACTCTTACATGGTGCCTGGAAGCCACAGCTGGGATTGTGGAGAAACATTGATGAGAAGGATGAATGCGAGATATATTACTATGACACCATGAAGTCTTAGCCAAGGATGAATATTTCGAAAGAGGTGCTCCTCACCTAGCGCGCTATTCATACACATGAGCATCAGTCTTGAGTTTTGTAGGATTGGGGTAGGCGACTTACAGGAAGAAATATAGAACCCCATCACGGAGTAACGCGAACATGATAGGGACTGTCTTGTTCATCGTTACTAGGGATGTGACTCGCATCCTAGGTGTCATTCTAACTTCTTTTGCGCTATCGAGGCATCGGATTACTGTGAGCGCGAAATAGAGGATTTGTGTTAGTAGTGGAAAAACTCTATTACGATTGTATTAGTATCTAGTGCTATAAGAGATTAAGGATTGTGGAAAGCTTACAATACGAAGATATCAAATTTCTCGGAGACGAATCGAAGTTCGATTGGGCATCCGAGCCTGTGTGGGCTGTTGAGTGGTGATCGGGAGACGATGACGACGGGTGGCATTGTGCTATTCACGAGTCCTACAACAATAGCGACCTGTCAGCAGTGTAATCAGATACGATCCTAACATCCGGCAAGTCACCCACTCACTAAGACGTGCACTGTTTGATGAAGAAAACAAACGGTGTCAGTTTAAACGAGAGATCTGTGGTTTGTGGTTTACATGTATAGGCAAGTAGTATCAGAAACCGAACTGAGGAAACCAGAACTAGTCAGCCAAGAACTGCGTTAAGGAGAAGAATCCATTCACTTCTGTGATCTGCTTTATATAATGCGTCTAGCCTGACGATGATCAGGGCGTCTGCGACGAGTGTTGAGAGGGAGGGAAATCTGAGTAGGTTGTCTGGATGGTCAAGCGTTGAAAGTAATTTCGCAAGAGTGGAGTGCTTACATCCACACCCAGATATTCTGCCATGCGTGACACCTTTACATTTATGTTCAATCTCTGAGCGATTCCACCGATAAATTCAAATGCGTACAGCTAGAAATTCGTGAGTAAATGTTGGTGACCACCCGAGGAAAATCACACTGTTTTTTGCGCTCACATGGTCCGATGGATTGATACTGATATTTACTGAGGCGCCGACAGACAAGCTGTTAGTCCTTGTGTTAGATGAGTTAAATTACACCTCACTAGCCAGTGTGACTCTGCAAAATGGGGATTTAACTTAGTCGAGCTCAGCAGATGTTTGGGGGTGAGGTACTGACAAGATAATTATCGTAAAGACGTGACGACAGAATAAATATAGGTATTTGCTCAAAGCCCAGCGTTGACTGTCAGGAAACTGAGTCTACGACGCCAGCGATGAGCAAAATAGTAGTTTTACCGCCACACCAGCTCGACCTGGAAAGACGATTAGATGAAAAAGCACTGAATGAAAGAAGAGGGTCGCCAAGAACCTCTATCTCCATCCCAAGCAACGCGTCGTAAAAAAGAAGAGACACTGCAGCGGCTATTACTCTCGTCAAGCATGCTGGAACAATTGCAGCGAGAAACGCCGAGCCACTTACCAGAGCAAAGATCGACGATCTCAAGTCCTAATGGCAGTATAGATACAGGAGGGGACATCACAGAAGCAGAAAGTCTACGCCAGCCGACAACGCAAGTGGGGGCATGAGGACAAGATGTCTCCGAAGCTGAACCGCTCGGGAGTTCGGCGGGGACATGAATTCACAAAAGGGCGCTCTGCGGGATCGAGAATGACGACTAGCAGGCATAGAGTTGAATTCAGATCAAAGCAGGATGCGTTTTACCGGCCCGAAGAGGTAAGGCGTCGGGAGAACTACTTCTTCTGTACAGCAATAGTGGCGTAAAGCGTCTAAACGTGACTTCACTGGAAGTTTGATCGAGACTGTCAGAGGTGGGTAGATTAAGAAGCTCAGATCTCGTGGCACCAGAAAGCACCACCGCAGCAGAGCGCAGGCTGAGACAACAGTTGTGAGTTGACCCAAGGATGTGTCTTCAGAATAAGACCACCTGAAGATGCCTGTATCTTCTGAATGAGCGGCAGATAACAATGCGTTTTCTTCAGACTAGCTTAGATCGATTTCGGAAAGTGGACTTCGGGGCCCGAGACTCATTATCGGCAAAGGAGTCAAGCGATTTTAAAGAGTCTGAAAAGGGTGTTTACCACTATCTGTCAAATCTAGGCTATTTTCGATCCAGTGGTAATCTTTCCTGGACGACCCTAATAAGGGTGCTTACCGAGAAGTACTACTTATCTGAATCCATACGACGTCTTCGTTCGCTAGCCCTCGAAACAAAAGGATGTCTCGAGAAATGTCGGAACTTGCCAGACCGCCGCGACAGTTGAACGTTGAACGTTGAACGTTGAGCGCTGAGCGCTTAAGCAGGTGATTATTGCGGAAAAGTTGAGGCGGAGTTTGAAATGGGTACCCTCACGGTACCGAACAGCAACAAGCCCTGCCACTCACACCCTGCCTTGTCTTTTCAGTCTTTTCGTATCTCCAGAGGATGTATGCCAGCATTGACAGCCCATTCCACTACAATGTTCCGAGTTTGACATGCTTGACTTTTGGTCAATTACGAGGCATTCCTTTCAAATTCAAGCGATGGATCATCATCATTCCGGGACCTCGTAGAAATGATGCTGATGAGTGAAATTTAGTCGACCCTGTAGCGACGTTTACCACGGTCTGGCTATTGGGCACTCAGGCGCCTAGGAAGAGCACTTCCCTCATTTTGCTAGCTATCAGGCTCTTTAAGCAATGACCAAAGAAACAATGATGTAAGTATTTTTAACATATCTATATATACTACGAGGGAATAACCTGACCTGACCGAATGATTTCCTTGAAGTGGACTGAACCCAGGTGTGACGTGTCCACTTTCGGGCGACAACGGTCAAGTCACGACGAATTGCGCAATGGAGGAATTTTCCATCATCGCAGGCCTACCTTGCTCGAACCATGCCCCTTCAGACTTGGAAGCCCACTATATTCTGAAATCAATTGCCCACGGAAATTCCCACCTCGAGTTTCTCGAGACAGAGATCAGGACCCTCCGCGAGACCCTCGTGAACCTGGAGCAAAGACAAGAGAATGTCAGAAACTACCTGTCGTCCCAGAGAAGCCTACTTTCTCCCATTCGACGAATTCCCCCGGAAATTTTGGGACAGATATTTCTCGCGCTGCAGAACGTCTCCGAACCCATATGCTTTGGAGATGATGCACTAGAGAATATCGAGCCCTGGACGCTGCTACGTGTTTGTCGTTTCTGGCGAGACGTTGCGTTGTCCTTGTCCGAGTTATGGTCGAAGTTCACTATCATTCGCCAGCCATTCAGTAGACCGAGTGGGAGGGAGATGGACTCGATGTTGCAGCAAACTTTGCGCCTTACCAAGGACTGCCTATCTCATTCTCACTCAAGGCCACTGCATTTTGTTTTTCATGCCGATGACGAATTTGTCGCTGCGGCCAAAATGATTGCCGCGGAATCATCGAGATGGATGTCCGCTGCGTTTAATAACCTTCCTGTTCTCCAAACTCTGGAGCCGAAACTACTCGGGCGACTCCCTCTCCTCCATTGCTTAGAAATTGACGGCTTGGGCAAGGAGTGGGATAATCAAACCCAGCCATTACAGGCATTCCGGCAGGCACCTGCTCTAACTCGACTCTCCCTCTACGAGCTCACTCAACCTCACAGTCGCTTTCTCCTTCCGTGGCACCAAATCACACACTTCACCTCATTTGAGCTCCGAGACTTCCTCCCAATCCTACACCTGATGCCATCACTTGTCGAGCTAAAGTCGGTCGAGGACTTCTGTCGCCCTGAAGAGATTCAAGACAGAATCATCCTGCCAAACCTCGAACGGCTCGAGGTGACCAGCAACTCGCCCACTACCAGTCAAATTTTTGATGCCCTTTTGACCCCGAAACTCGATACTCTTCGGCTCTTCTCCAAACGTGGGTTCAGTAGGATCTACGCTACGGCTGCTGTTCTGATGCTCCGCTTATCGGAATGTCACCTCAGAACGCTCGCTGTCTCCGATTACGCCGTTGATTCGACGTTACGGATCCTTGGTGCAGTCGCAGATCTAGAGGACTTGACTGTGACGAACGTCATGTATCCGTCGGAGCTTTTTGCTGCGGTTACTCTTCATACACTTCCGAAACTTCGTTCCGTTAAATTACGGAAATGCGCACCAGAGACAAAGCTTTGGACGACTCTCACGCAATTCTTGAGAGATCGAGCCCCAGTTGATAGAAATTCCTCCAATTTGTCAGTGGAAGGATTTCCTCTCAGACTTATCAGCATCGGGCTTTCGGCTTCCCCCGACTCCAGATTCTTACGAAACCATAGAGATGCTGTTCAGCAGACCTGTGAAATGGGTATTAGCATACAACTCGAGTTGGTTGGACTTTTCGACTTTATATACCCAATTCCTCAATCCTAGAGCTGTAAAGCACGCTGCATACCTTTAGACTCTTCTAGATATAGATGATTCGCTCGATACAATACATTAGCTGCGTTAGTAAATTCGATTTGGCCTTGTAACGGCCTGGTTTTCTAGAATGCTTTCTTTTGACACAGGCGTTAAATTCCGCTTTCTGCGACTCAGGGTCCTTCATCTGCGATCAGGATGATCCGGTTCGCCGTTGATTGGGCTCTGCTACGCTTTGGTCACGCAACTAACATGCGCGGGCCAGTCTTTGCTGATTTTACGATTGGCAAACAAAAATGCCCTTTGAATCACACTCTGACCAAACTCACGCACGGCCAGCCTGGTCTACTCTGCCTGTTCCAAACCCGACTAAATCGTTCTGGACCGATACGCCTGGTGCCAATCCGTTAGCACGGCTGGGAAGCACTGGGCCACTTGGCTTTGGAGACGATATCGATATCTGTGTCATAGGATCTGGGATAACAGGCGTCTCAATTGCCTATCACTTAGGACGCCTTCTGGGGGCGGAGTCGGAAAAGGGTGTTCAACGAAAGATCGTCATACTGGACGCCCGGGAGTTCTGTTTGTTGTATTTCGCTTATATCAGGCTGTAACGAAACTGATCTGTATCAGGCTGTAACGAAACTGATCTGTATCAGGCTCTGGCGCAACAGGAAGAAATGGAGGACACCTTGCACCCAGCATCTTCAGCGATTCACCCATCGAGAACGGAGTTACGGGAAAGAGAACGCGAAGAAAACATTTGCGCTGGAAAATTACGTCGTCGATTCCATGGTAGATATTATCCGTTCGTGTGGTTGGGCGAGTGAAGTGAATCTTGTTCACTCGGGACATTTGACGGTTTTCGCAGAGGAAGCGGAAGAAAGAAGTTTTATGGAAGATTACAAGAATGCCATCGCAGGTGGCATGGTGTTAGAGGACGTCAAGTTTCTGGATAGAGATACGATGCTACAGGTGCGTTTACCTAGTAACTATGTAGTAATTGTTTATTCGAAATCGCTCGTGAAAACAAGGCCTACGCCGGCGTTGATGCCCCGGGCATGTACACCGACTCGTACAACCTCTGGCCGCTAAAATTCGTTTCGAACCTCTATGAACTTACATCAGCCAGCGCAAACCTTACAACTAAGCTCCATACCCTAACTCCAGTCATATCCATCACAATTTCTGAACTACCAGCTACAGCGTCTGACGAAACTGACAGATGGGTCGCAACAACGCTCCGTGGTTCACTTTCTTGTAAAGTCGTCATTCACGCCACCAATGCCTACGCATCATATCTCCTGCCCCAACTCCGAGACCAAATCATCCCCACCCGTGGCCAGATGTTCGCTGTTCGTGCTAAGACTTCACTTGACCGCCTTGAGAGGCATGCATGGCAAGCAAATTGGGACTATGAGTACTGGTTCCCTCGGCCGGAAGAGAAGAGCACGGACAGTGGGGAATATCACCCGCCATTGGTGATCCTTGGTGGAGGACGTGATACTGCTGGGCCCGGGTTGGAACAGTACACGATGGACGATAGCGTTCTGAATGAAAGAGTGAGCAATACTTTGAAGAACTTTTTACCAAACCTCTACGCTGGGACCGGTATGTTTGAAGAAGTGAGAGAGGCTGAAATGGAGTGGGTACGTTAGGATTTCAGGTGCCTCTCTGAATGCAAGCCTCTAATCGTCTGATTATTAGACCGGAATCATGGGTTTTGCGAAGGACGGAGTACCAGTCGTAGGACCACTTGAGGGGCTACCTGGCCAACTCATTGCCGCCGGATTTACGGGACATGGGATGCCATGGTGCTTTGCCACGTATGTCTATCCCTCTTCTGACATCATCCTAAACCAAGTTCGTTTTCAGAGCCGAGGTTGTTGCAGGAATGGCCATCGCAAGGTTGACCGGAGTGGAGTGGAAGGCACCAGAGTGGTTACCAGAACATTATCTGACTACCTGGAAGCACTAATTCAAACTTCATATTTTCTCGCAGCGCTTGAGTTGTTCCTTGCACCTTCTGTTGCCTATGAACTGTGCCCCTCACTCGGACGCCCTTTACGCTACCCCTGAATGATCCAATTGGGACTGACATCATTGACACGATCAGGGCCATCGTTAATCGCCATTTCATCATCACCACTGACAAAGCACCGCTCCGTTGCTGCCACTTAGGCACGTCCAGCTTGGTGCATTGTATCTTGACGGCACAAGGTGGGGCCAATCAACGCAATCTCTGATCAATCAGGGCAGCTGAGGTTGGGTGCCTTGAGCTACTTCTCATCAGAAGCTCGTTGCCCCAACCTTGGACACACGTCACCACTTAAAGGCACCCTTCAGCTCGGCATGAGCATCCGTACACTACATTCTGCGACGAAGCGTCAAGTCATTGACAATGCAATTGGAGACACATAGATAACACCAACTCGCCTCCATGTTTTGCTTTAACCGTCACTGTCCTGCGACACAATGCGTCTTCATTCAAAACACCAATGCACGGTGGCTCAACTATGGACTTGGGCAGATATTGCGTGCTGAACATATATTGGAGGGTCATAAACGAGTTTCTCGACGACAGCCTCGTTCACCGAATCTTTCAATCGGCTACAGAGAACTCGATTTCCCCCAAAAGTCGCTATCATGGCTACTCCGTATTTACTTCCTCCCTCACCCTCCACCTCAACCATCTCTTGTCGCGCGTCTACCATTCTGCATACACCTTCCGACTTGAGCCTTCGTCCTGGTCTAAGCCGTACTCACGGAAAACCTTCCAGAAGGCGAAGTGTAGAAACACAGGAGATCCTTAGGATCATGGATCCAAGTTATCTATCTCCTCAAAGCTACTTCAGCTCTGCGAACCCGCATCCTACACGGAGGTTGAGCGAGGACTACAACTGCTATGTTGATGCCCAAGGTCACCTACATGATATCGATTATCGACCATTTCCTACCATTCATCCTGTGTCACCCCATTCAAACGGTAGTCGACTTTCACCAACGCGATCTCACAGCTCTCCGCTTCCTCGTCCTCGCTCGCCTCAAGTACCTTATTGGGAGACTTTTTCTGTATCTCAACCAGATCAACCAGACTACGATGGAGAGACGAATGAGTGGGATTCTTCCGATGCTATCCTTTACGCATCGAGGCCCGAATACACCGCA
The DNA here is from genome assembly GCA_027627405.1 of Leucocoprinus birnbaumii. Lineage (NCBI taxonomy): Eukaryota > Fungi > Basidiomycota > Agaricomycetes > Agaricales > Agaricaceae > Leucocoprinus > Leucocoprinus birnbaumii. The sequence goes on from JANIEX010000859.1 coordinate 14,528, forward strand.
GACATTCAAACGTATCCCTATATTCCATCCGCTGGACGCATTCATACAAGTAGCGCATACGAGCGCTCCCTACATAGGGATTGACGGTCAGACGGGGCGGAGGGTTCGTAGTGAAAAATCAAGAGAGGGTCAACGAAGTTGGGGGACGACACCACGGCCAACAGAGGTGTATGCGAGGACACTGAATTTAGCTCAAGAACTGGGAATGAGGTGCATGATGCTGGATCTGGAGAAGGCAAGGGATTGACGCGCGTCAGTAGTCCCAAGCAGAAGCTGCATCAGTCGTGGGTTGCGACGAGGTTTAGTATCCGGTTGAAAGTAATTAGATCGCAACGCTGGTTGAAAGAGCGTTTGCAAGGTTTGTAATGCTGCAATCGCTCTGTCATAGCCATTATCCACGATTTTCGATTTGTAATTTTATCGGTCTCCGCATCTACGATCTATCAGACTTTCTAGATTTATGACAGAGTTCGATTTTATGGACCGGACCCGTTCTATCCCCAGGAAGCCATCCTACCTCGTAATCGATCCAGAGAGCATTGAAATGGAAAATCCAACACTGGCCTGTGAGAAACTACAAGGGACCCTGGGGCCCGGAGTTTCAATGTGTTGTGTGGATCCAGGGTGACATCCACGTATAGGAAGCGACATTGAACAAACTCAAAACAAACTCGACTAGTTAGGTAAATATCTCTTCTCGTACCTTACTGTGCACAGACTCCATCTGGCAATCGTAAGGTAGATAAGATATTCCTATCGGGTGTTCGTAGCTCAGTGAATCAGTGATAGAGCCCATCTGCGAAACATCGACATTGTCCACCTGCTGGTATGAGGAAACAAACTGCAATATCAAGGTTCAGCCCCATCGCAATAGCCAATTCTCGTGATCACGGCTGAAGCGTTGACCGGCAAGTGTGCTTTACGACTCACCTCTCAGTGCCACTATCTGGATTATTTGATAACCGAGGAGTCACCCGGGCCTCAGTGTTATCTGTTTGTAGGGCGGCAGAGAAAGCTTTACGGTCTCAAGGTATGAACCACCTATCTGGAAGGGCCTGGCTGGCGTTTGTCCATCGAATTCCTATCAAATGGTTCTTCAGTGCTTAAAGAGTCACGCTCTGAGCCCATCTACATTTGACCTGGTTCAGAGAAGCCGCAAAGGTCGTTCGGTTCAGCTCACTTTGGTTGATGTGCACATATGATCTATCGCACGGCTGCAGATTCTCCACAACTTTGGCTCAGCGGCGGTACGAGCAGGCTTGTCCCGATTTGTCCTAGCAGGCTTTCGTTGGAAGCTATGGATCTATATATTTACATGTGGACGAGCTTCTTTCGAACCTGACCTTATCCTAAACGCTCCACTCCGATCTGCTTTCACTTACCACTAGCTAAGAGGGCTCTCTGATTGCATCTCTGTCACTTTGACTCTGATTCATCCACTGTTACTATGGCTCAACCTTGGATTGCCAGTGAAATCGAGCATCTCCAATACGAGGTGAGTGTTCACACCAATTTATGATCATACCTCCTCACTCTTTTCCTCAATTACTAGGACTTGACCGATTTAGTTCGCGTTTTCAAAGATGACAAGGGAGATAAGGAGCCTAATTATAGCGGCGGATATGCTGATGTGTTCATCGGAGAGCTCTCGTTGAAAGGTGGTAAGACGAATGATGTTAGTCGCTCCTCACCCTTACTATTCTCATCGTAAAAGCTTACTCGTTTCAAGGTTGCCATCAAAGTATTCCGGCTTGGCAAGGAATCTCAGGAAAATGCAAAAGTGAAACAGGTGTGTGGATAGTACTCGATTGGATCAGCGGATTTCGCTTATAGAGTGAATCTACCGCTTAGTATTTGATCAGAGAGACAACCGTTTGGCAGAGATTGAGCCACCGGAATGTTCTACCATTCATTGGACTGGCTGAGGGTCTCGGAAGGCAAGGTTGTCCTGCTCTTATATCTCCCATGTGTCGCAATGGCACGATTACAGACTACCTTCCGGATCACCCTGAAGCGGAAAGAATAGAAATGGTGAATTCGATGAAATGCGGTCCGGTCGATTGTACTCAAGTCAGTCACTCTTTTAGATGCTAGGAATTGTCAACGGCCTAGAGTACCTCCATGAACAGAANGTCATCCACGGAGATCTTAAGCCTGTATGTTGAAGTACTCTTTTGCACCTAGTTACACTCACGAGCACCACGAGCTTACATTGAGTCTCACATTCACAGTCGAACATCCTCATCTCGGATGATGGACTCCCAGTTCTCTGCGACTTCGGCCGCTCTCGACTGATCACTCATCGCGGATTTACGACCAAGCCTTGTGGCACAGTCCGTTATCAAGCACCGGAGCTTTTTGAGGAAAATGCTACATACAGCAAGCCATCCGATATATACGCTCTGGGGATGACGTGTTCTGAAGTAAGGAGTTTAGTTATCAGTTCTGTTACATTGTTTAATTCCACCATCTTTACCAGATCTGTTCGGGCTCCAAGCCATATGCTGATTTCTCAAACGATGCTACCATTATACTGCAAGTTCTTATCTACAAGGCTCGACCGCAATGCCCTGATCTGATCGACGTGAGGTTTCGCCCGTTATGGAATATCCTAGAGCTCTGCTGGAGAGAGAGCGCTGCTGAGCGGCTGGATATAAACGAAGTGAAACGCAGATTTACGGGAGCTCATGCAATGTCAGACCGAGGGGAACATCCGCCTCAAAACTAGCGAATACCCTCCTGACTACTGGGCAGTAGTGGCCCTTGGATTCGCCAAAGATTTATAATTGTTGATATATTGAGGCCAGTAAATGTATCTTCGTGTACTCGAGACTCCTGCCTGTATGCTCTCTTTGTCGTAAAGAGTATATATGATCTCTCTAGTTCTACCCTTGGTCCTCTAGCGATGGAAGAGTAGAGAATCGATTATTCAGGATACTAATGTAGAGTCATTTCAATAACGCTCGTCATTCCCTTCAAGATCTAATTTTGTATTGATCATTTTATGGCTACCAAGGCTATGTACTAATAAACCTGTTTTTAATGAGCACGAGACGTCATCCCACGTGTGTCAAGGTTCATGCCAGACTATAAAAAGCACCTTTAGCCTAGGAGGTGAGCCCATACGATGCTTCCTTCTAGTTCTCCCACACGGCTGCTTCCGTCTAGGATAGAAGATCTCTCCTACAGGGTATACAAAGCATTTTAATTCTTGCGTAGAAAGATTGATTTCTTTCAGGATCTCACTGGTCTTGTCAAGCGAGAAGATGAGAGTGTGAACGGCGTTCAACACTCCGGGGGCTTTGCTGATATCTTCATCGGATATCTCAACGAGGAGGGTACGACTTCCAAGGTTCGTCGTGATCCAGTAAAAGCTATATGTGACAGAAAGGCATCACTAGCCAAGGTTGCTATCAAAGTATTACGAATGGTAAACGATGAAGGACTCACCAGCAAAGTCAAGACGGTCAGTTCATATTTCGAAGAAATTCAGCTTTCTCTTTGAATTTAGGGGATTTGCAGCTACTCATTCGGGAGACGGCTGCTTGGCACCACTTGCGTCATCGTAACGTTCTTGAGTTCTTGGGCTTAGCACCTGATCACGGAAGATATGGTTGTCCAGCCCTCATCTCTCCATACTGCGAAAAGGGGACTGCAACAAAGTACTTGTCCGCAAACCCTGATATTGATATCAAGCTCTCAGTAGTATGTCTTCGCTCTCTCAAGATTCTGGGTGGAATATCGAGTATCATTTCCTGAAGATCTTAGGAACCGCTGAGGGTCTACAGTATCTACATCAAAACGCAGTCGTACATGGCGATCTCAAACCCGTCAGTGAAAGGACTGTCGCCTAAATACTAGTATTGACCTGTTGATCTAAATGTGGCTTGCAGAGT
>JANIEX010000086.1:0-65282 GCA_027627405.1 Leucocoprinus birnbaumii
TTTCCAGATTCTTCGGTGCTTTTCGAGTCATACTATCGTCGCACAACGCGTAGTCATTTCGAGTTATGGCTGAGAGACGGCGAGCGACCACCAGACGGTTCGAGAGGGCTAGCGAACATTCTAGAACAAATCCAAACAGCATTGACGGCAGAAAACGTTCGGATGGGATTAGAGCGAGGAGGAGTTAGAGGGACAGAAAGAGGCTCCAGAGCGCTCCATGGTCAGATTGTACTATGTAGAGCAGGCGTAGAGCGAAGAGTCTCTGCGTTCGGTGCCAGCAGACATGCGGATCTGACGGTCCGCCTTAGTCCGGCTTAAGGCATCTATCGTTCTCACGATGCAGAAACGGATCAAAGGCTTTAACCAACCCAACTGGATCATAACTATTGACTCTCCCGAAATCTATTCACAAAACACTTAAACGATAACAACTTAAAATGCGATCGTCTAATGAGAACCCAGTTCGGGAAATCAGAGGTTGAGGTTGATGGGGTTGCATCCCAAGGAAATGAGGCCGCTCTGTCAAGTAAGGTGAGCAATCAACTAAATTGTACCCGGAACATATGACTCACGAAGCTGTTACCAGTGCAACAGACTGGCTGAGCAGAGCTACCAAGAGTGTCAGAGCAAACGCGTGGCCGACCGTGTATAATTGTAATTACCAAGAGTTGCCTCCGACGCCAAGGATGTCGAGAGGGTTGCAGTTCACTAACGTATGATTATCTGTGAGTGGTTGTTCTCCAGAGGATTCTGATGCGAGATTTACACCCAATGAGTCCAGTAATTGGACCAAGAGCAATACCAAGGAGTCCAGTCAACTGGCTAACACCCTCACTGCTAGCCTGCGGCAAATTCAGCATCTGCAACAAATGCCGTTAACGACACACTCACATCTTGGACTGAGTTGCAACACTGAACGGAACCTGTGTTGCAACTTCCGCCAGTGGAGCCATCGCCGTAGCCATCTCCACGAGCAACNAACTCGGCNGAANNGAGAGCAGCGGGGAGGACGGCGAAGAGAATAGCAGAACGCATTGTTTTCTGTGAAAGGAATCGGAGTGACTTGAATATGGTGAGTTCGAGTCTGACCTTCTTCTCTATGCTGCTCTGTCTTTTATATGTAGTCTGATACAACTCCCTCGCAGATCGTGCGGCTCGACAGCTGTCAGTTTCTCATGAAAAGAGCGACCGGAAATCTGGCGTCGCTATGTTTTACTTACCGCCATGAGCGAAGCGCGACACAGACAAACGCCACTAGCTCAACACACGGACGAGTTTTGTTCTTCCCCTCAAACCCACCTGACATTTCTCGTGGCCCCTAATCGACATCGTTGAATGGCCTACGGGAATACGTTGTCAACGCCGAATTTCAATTCGTCCACGTTCCTTCCCTTACGCATCAACCACAATCATGAAACTGTCAAAACAATCTAGTCCTCGGACGCTGGCCTATAATGACCCGGAAGCGACATCGACAACCGCCACTACCTCAACACGCGCTTGCTATGTCAGACGATAATTCTTAAGTCCGCTTGCTACTTCCCGCTTCCATTCTTACCCCAACCAGATGCCTTGACGCGATTTGTGGTCGTCGCTAATAAGGGACAGCCCGACTTTCAAATCATCTATATTCCTTTGCCTAAAGTCAGCCACACTCACAAATCCGTCAAATGACTGCATTATCGACAGCGTAAGCTGTAGTCTTTTCTTGTTACAAGTAGGTGAGCATTGCCTTTATCTGACTGTGTTGTAAAAGTGCTCATGCGCCGAAAATAGTTATCAGCGCACTTGAGGCGCATGGAGACTTGTTTTGACCAACGATGAGGACCTTTCCCCGACTCCGAGAATCTAACTCGTGAAGGGCTATCGCAAAGCCAACTGCATGCCCAATTTACGAATTGTACCACGTACTCGATCTCGAAATGATCTAACGCGCTGAGATCTAATTTTGGAAATGTAAAGGGACCTTGACCGTGGTCAAGTGGGATCGTCTAAGAGCCTCGTTGCGTAGTCATTATTCTGATCGCTGTTGGTGCTGATTCTTTCCCATGTCGTTCTTCTTCGAGTATTAAAATGAAGTCTACGATGCAATGATATGTATCTTGAACACACGGTAGCTGGAGCACTCCGAATACGAGAAATGAAAGCACGCTAAGTCGATCGCCACCTGAAAGTCAGTAGTACCCACTGATGTTACAGGTGTGTGTGCTTATTGCCTTGCCTGAACCGACGACAAAAGGTCAGGTGAGTGGGCCCTCCGTTTTGTCCCAGGCCAATAATAAAAAATGGTGTTCTTTCGTAGGCTCAAATCACTCCAGAATGGAGAAAGACCCAGCGATCCTGATAATACAACAGCGCAGGCTGATAAATGACCATGCTCGCACCCCTCCGCCCCGATTTTGCTAGCATTGATGCCACCCAGCTTTTTCTCCGGCTTCAACCTCAGGTCAAAGCGAGTCAAGGGTCCAAAACCCGCTAACATAGCCCCGTTCTTCAGATTTTCGGGGAGAGCCAGAACTTCAAATACAACGCTAGCTCGCTCGAGCGCTACCATAGTGACTCAAAGTAATGAACAGGGCCCCTCGCAAAGTATTTCGCAGTTTGGAGCGATACCTCGGCGACAAAAGGTGTCTGCGGCTGATGAAACAGGTCCATGCGACGACACTGATCGTGAGTCCCGACGTCTCTCATGAGCCTCAAGTAACGATGTCCGCTCCTCCCTCGTCAAGGTCTTATTTCGGAGGAAGGTGACGGGATCAGAACCGATGCCCATGCTGTTTGTGAGTGTCCCGCCACATTTTGTGGCATCATTGTCTTACTCGCACAAGCGCAAACCATTGCCCAGGGCTCCTTGAAGAGCTGCTTGAAGGACACACGCGACATCATGCTTGATCAACCGAATATCCAGGAGACTCGTGGGGCTCAAACAGCTCATGACACAGACTGGTACGAAAATACTAACCAGCCTCAGGCCTCGGGGTTGGTCGAGTCAGTTGTCCAAAATGACGAGGATGAGACTACATGCGACGTTCCCAAGTATGATCACGTTGTTTATAATATCCTTCTCGATGGGCTTCGAAGAGAGCGTCCAGACCACGCTTCGGACGAGTCTAATGCATCTCAGGCGTCTCTTTGGCCGCAAGAACTCGAACTCGAACGATTGGCGATTCTAGCTCGTAAGGAACATGTTCTCGCAACCACGATTACCCGGTTTATCAACGATAAGAAGAGACAACCAACTCACTGCCTGCCTATCAGTTTTGGATCACGAGGCCAGCTCAATCGACCCCTCACATAAACTGGATGTCTTCCATCGATATATTATGGAACAGGTCCCCGAGACACTGCCGCCTGTCACCAAGCTCGTAATCTTGTTCTACGTGATCCTCATCACCAAGGCTTTGCAGTCCATAATAGCCATGGTCTGCGATATTGCAAACTTCCTCAATCTTACAGTGGAAACTGTTCTCGGTGCTTTACAAGATTTACGCTCGCTGGTCGACTTTCCTACCGAAGAAGCGGAGCTTCTGAAGAGGGAGGGGGGATTTCTCGACCAATCGTTCACCGATTTTCTTCAAGATCCACAACGGTCCGGAAAACTTGCGTTGGATATGGCTCACGCGTAGCTCGAGGCCACTAAGTGTGTAATCCAGCATTATAATACCATCAATCATGCGAACTGCGAATTTCCCGGTGAGTCACTTTCGCTTACTCGAGAGCTTTAATCCTGAGTCCCCTGGATTAGGAGACAAATGGAGACTAAAGAAAAAAAATCCAGTTTTCCCAGAGGAACAGGAACTTGCGCCCACGAAGAAGGTCAGCGAGTTTATTCGGGCAAATTGTTGGAACATCCTGTGCCTTGGAGACGTGAACAAGGGCCATATTGCAGAAGAGCTGCGAAAGTTCCATTTTTGTCGTCTGCCTTACCTTCCGTCGGAAACGGAGGATGAAGGGCTTCCTCGGTTCGTGGGTTGGATGTCTCAATCTATGGTGAGTGTCTTGATTAAATCACTTCTGCTATGGTTGCAAACTGATAAGAGTACGGTCGATCAGAACGAGCCCCGGATAAGCTTTCTAGTTAGATTCAAACTGCTCAACAAAACATGCGATTTCTCGACATATGCTCTCACGAGTCTCAATTACAAGATCAATTGCCGGAAGGCGTCCACGGTGGATACAATTATTTGCACTTGTTCATTTCGTTCCATCGATCCAATTCAGAAGTCAGCGACTATGTTACAAACATAGCATTCTGGATCGGAGAAAGGGAACGTGCAGCTCTGGGGATTCTGCATGATTGAGAGTGTTATAGACAAGAAGTAGTATGAGGTTGAGTGTTCGCGTAAGTATGGAATGTCCTCGAGCCCGTTATAACGAATATCTATTTTACGTTTTTCTTGGATTCCCGCTGAATATTGTCGGTTAACCTTCGTGAAGACGAAAATAACATTCATCATACTTCGTTTGACTACTGAGAGCTCAGCCCCACATGACTGTCTTTCCTAGCTGTTACATGCCAACCAAATTGCCTTCTGAGCCGGGTGGCCAGACCAGGCTCTTGAATCAACCCTGCTGAACAAGCTCAATGGTTACTTCCCAGATGGATGTATTTCTCAATTGAAGATTTTACAGGTGGCATCCGTAGTGCCTTGTAGCCCAGTTTATGAAGTCAAACCCAATTCCCTATCTCATTTACAGACACATGCAGCTGAATCTCTGGGCGTCCGAGATTTTTCCCTCCCCGGAACTTGAAACCAAAACTACTGAGGCCTCGTCATTGGTTTGGCGAAAGCAGAGACTTCCAGTTGATGGGTCTGTTATAGGTTAATTCTTCGATCCAGATCCGGATCCTTACACACGGTTTGTATGCTGTAGACTCCCAGAGCAGATCGCTTCAGAAGTACTTTTAGCGCTCTACCTTTAAAGAATACTGCCATTATATCCTGCTTTGGAGATTACAGCTCGTGCTTATATTTGCGCCCTCGGCACTGAAGAGTCAGCTGCCAGTCTCTATGAGTAAGATGAGGATGGCTCGGAGGATCTTTCATCCGGCAAAGGAAAGCAGGAGAAGCAGGATTTAATCGACCTCAAGCCTAAGGAAACGGTGCCTACAGAAGAAAGCGACTGGAGTCTAGCACTATGAAGCGGAGTGGTCGGGCTCGGATCATCAATGTGCAGGCACCGTCATCGATCATCGATTAAACGGCGGATCAAAGGAACTGATCAAAACCGGAACAAACAACTTGCTGTCAGGACTCCGCGGCTCAACGCCTGTTCATCGACAGTCATCGATAATCAATCACTCTAGTAACTTTGTTCATCTGATTCTATCTGCATATTCAATGCGAACGAGCTACGATAAAGCGTCCAATCAAGAAAAGTCCCAGAGTATAGGTTGAGGCTGATGTCGGCGCGTCCCACGTAGATGAGGCGGCTCTATTGCAAAATGTGAGTAATCGTTGCTTGCAGCGGACCGGTTGGATGGTGCTTTAATAAATCTCAGCAGGATCAAGAAGCGGCATGATATGAATGGTGTTTTCCAAGACTTGCTTCCAACACCGAGGATGTCGAGAGAGCGGCAGTTCACTGAGTCAGGTGAGTGATCATTCTTCCTATAATTCGTTTACGAAACTCACATCAAACGAGTTCAGTGTTGAACTGCGAGCGATTCCAAGGAGTCCAGCGAATTGGTTGACACCCTCATTGCCGGCCTTTGTCAAAGTCAAAGTCTCCATCCATAGCCGTCAGCTATTTTGACCTACGGTGTTGCAGCTCCCACCTGTCAAGCTACTGCTCTGACGGGAACGACGTTAGCGGAGGCAGAGGTAGCGGGGAGGATAGCAGAGCGCATCATTGGTTGAGAGAAGTTAAAGTGACTTGAATGTGGTGAGTTTGAGCCCGAATCTCCTCACTGTGTTGGGTTCGCTCGTGTACAGTCTCTGACGTAGTTCATATAATCAGATAATGCAGCTGGAAAGTTGACAATCGTCCTCGAAGAGCCGCCGGATATCTGACGTCGCCATACGCTTCCTCCTCCATCACCTCGTGAAACAATGATGGACGATAAACGCTGTTTGCTCGACATATCTGCTATACGAGGAGATATTGTTCCTCAAGCCCGCCTGGGGTTTCGCGCTCTACTCTCAGCCCCCCTCGGTTCTGAGACGCTCTGCGAGTATTCAAATCATCCGCAAGTCGCCGACCGCAGTAGACTGGTTATCTCATAACATTCCATGTCCGTCCATGAACAAGTCGACCGAAACCGTTATTTTGTCAACAATCGAGCCATCGGCGGCCAAATACTACACCCTCTCTCTTTCGCCCTCTTCTTCCAAAACAGTGAGCATTGCCTCCACCTCGCTGAAAGTCATGACTGAGCTAGGTGTCAACTAGTTCAACCAATTTCATAAAAGCTCTGCTCAGTCGGAACGTCTCGATGTCCGCGTCTGGTTACCTTTCGACGTCTGGTTACCTTTCAACGTCTAGCGACGCTGCCATCGTTTACCACCACCACAAACACACAATCTTCTGACAACGCCATTCAAGAACTTGGATAAAACGCAGACTAGGATATGAATGCCCTATGGGCTCTAAATAACTAGAAATCGAGGTCGGTAGGGATGCATCCCAGGGGGGCCCGTGAGTACACAATGACCATCAGCTCGGAGGTTGCGATTACTTATAAGCTGTTTCTATAGTAGACAAGTCAAGAAGCACTGGAAATGACGTGGTGTAAACCACATGGATTGAATACTAACAAGAGTCCCACCGAGCACCGAGGATGTCAAGGGGGATGCGTTCCCGAATGAGTCGTGAGTAGGTTCTTTCAACGTTCGAACGTATTACTCATGCTCAATTTGACCAGTAATCGAGCCGACGTCGATACCGAGGAACCCACCAGCTGGTTAATACCCTCGCTGCTCGCCTGATACTCTGAAGCAAACGCGCGAGCGACTTGTACCCATTGGCAGAAGTTCAACTTACACCCTGGACAAAAATGCAGCATTGGATGGAACCAGTGTTTCCGCCACGGGAGCCGACGCCATTTTGACGAGCGATGAAGCCGGCGAAAACAGTGGTGGAGGGGAACGAAGGTATTGGAACCACTGTGAGATATCTACAGGGAACCGAATATGTGAGTTTGAGTCTGCCGTTTCCTGCTACATTTCTCTGACTTTCATACTTATCCTCAATATGACTCTTTCTTCAAAAATTTTGTCTGAAAAATATCCACTTTATTTGATTGCATGGCGCCCTTGTCTCTTGTTGACCTGCGCCCTAGGAACACAACACCGCAAAACGGCACTGTCGCAATGACCGCTGACTGCTCCCTCAAGTCATTAATTCGTCTTCGTCTCCAATCTTTCTGCCATCTCACCCCCCGAAAAGATTTGCTGGCACCTGAAGGATTCGACACCTTGCACAGCATATCCATCGATACTAGTGCAATCTATGATCTCTCGCTCGCTTCGGTTGCAGTGTCGATTTTGTCATCACAGTTCTATCAAGTATCGACTCGTCGGCAGATTTATGTACATTGTGACTTCGCTCTCTCCATCCCACCGACGTTAGCTGTGATACTCTTGGTGAGCAGTGTTCTTCCTCATGACGTACTTTCAAGCTTACGTGTCAAACGTCAATTTTGGAGCAGTTTGCGGTGCTCTTGATGATAATGTCGCTGAATAACAGCGCTGAGGCGCTTTGAGCTGTGAACGTCACAGTACGCGACAGATCAGCAGAATCGTTGAGGCCAGTTCCGCGGCACCTGCTTTCATTTGGTCACTGTATGTCGGAGCCAGGAGGTCCTTGCTCGTCAAGCCCAGGCTGTTGGTATTCTTGCGGCCGAAATAGCTCCGTCCCCCTTTACTCTCACTGATTTAACGCTCAGCTCTGATAACCCACTTACTTGATTGTCATTTATATTCAAGCGCTTGATACGCAATCAACTTGCTGTAATTCCTCTGTTATAACATATGACCCACTGATGTGGTCTCATTGTATCACTTCCCAATTCAACTTCTTATGCTAGACTGTGAGAGGCCGTTGCGTTTTTGGACTGCGTGTTAAAATTAGCTTGTGATACTCGAAGCTTGAAGCTTGAGCAAAGGTTTTGGTTCTCGGGATAATCCCGAGATCTTGATTGGATTCCACATTCCACATATGTGTTCGAACAGGATGTTAAACAAGAAGATCCTACAGATCTCATCTGCCTTCTTACTCTCTCTATTAAGAACCACAACAGAAGGCATTGGACTATCTGTCACCGGAGTTGTCATTGATAGGTGCTTGTGGAGGATTGTTTTTGCTTGTGTGGAAGAACTCAGTGGTGCTTGGTCCACAAACGCTATCCTTCTGCATCAATCTACATCTTGTATCACGACTCCTCACTAGACGGAGATTATTGCTAGTCGTGAAAGAACTGCATTGAACTTAGCGATTTCTATTTCAAATACCATCCGAACATCTATACCCCAAGATCTGAACTCCCTTGTGGCTCGGGCGCTAGTGAAGGTTAGAGGCTTCTGTTAGCCAGATATGGTCGATCATCTAGGTGTAGATGTCATATGGCTGTGATCCCATTTCCAGCCTTCAACTTCGAGATGGTTCTAGGTTTGCAATGGTTGGAGTAGTTGTAATCAGCTTCACCATGCGTGCATGAGGCATTGAGGAATCATTTGATTGGAAATTCATGACAGATAGAAGCAAGAAGAGGTACTTTCGTGACTCAAGAAATGGTTTGAAAGGAGTAGGTTTCAGGGTATCGGGAACAGCTGACACTCATGCATCAGATTCTCAGAGTTTGTGGACATCTCAGAACTTCGTTTCTTATTTGTCATGTGAAGATTCTAGCGCATAACGAGTATTTTGAAACTATCCACGACACGCTCGTACATGCATGCAAGTCGCCATATGACAGCGTACAAACGCTAGCTAGCTTCTACGTCCACCTCCTTACCGCAGTACACACCACTTCTTCACAAAAGCCAAGCTGTTGGTCGAAAGAAGGGAGAGCCGTGAGTCCGTTTTCATATCATAGATCCCCATACAAATTGGTTAGAATAGCTTTTGAGTATAGTACGATCGGTCATAGGACATCTGACGACACAAAGAAGAACCGGGTGCGCTCCCTGATATTAGTATGAACGCATGTTGGAAGTTTTCTACTGCTACAAAAACTATCGGCTTGAAGCTTGAAGTACGGCAGAAGTTAGGGTACTCTAGTAGAGGAGAGTAAAAAGGGTTCTCTCTAATTGAGATTTCCCTGATCTGTCTATTCAAGGTTTCTTGCCATGCTTAGTCTGAGACTCCTCGGACTGCGGTAAAATATGACCGGGCACATATCAATGGGATATGTTTTTAGCAAAGACGAGAGTGTCAAAGGCGCACGATCAGAAGTAGCCTAGTATCTCAATCCGGATAATTGCTCGATAATTACATAGAGAATTAGTTTGAGTCGATTGAGTAGAATTATCTTATCACAACGATGTGATAACTATGACCAGAAAAATGCGACCGTATTTGCTTCAACATTTCCAGAAAAGCGCTCCCCGCTTTGGATATCCGGGCCGAGGGTCCCTGGCGTCGTTGTCCAGATTAGATCATTCTTTGCTTTTCGTGCGAACAGCAATATGGTAATCCATGTTTTTTCTAAGGCAATAAGTGCACCATACCGGATGCCGAATGCTGAAAACGAGCCACTAGAACAAGGCGTATTTAAATCGACGCTCTATTGATTCGCTTCTTGTCATTTCATTCACCGCCCCCACACTACTCAGAGTCCAACGCTCACAATGTCTGCGGTCGAAAAACTCTTGCGCGGTAACACCGCCTGGGCTCGAGCCACCAACGAGGCTGATCCCAACTTCCTACCTGGATTAGCTGAGAAACAACAGCCCCAAGTAAGCTCAATCACTATTAATTATTACCCGATCAGAGACAAATAAGTTGACTATTTGATTGGCTTTCAGGTTCTTTGGATCGGCTGTGCGGACTCTCGAGTTCCTGAGACTACCATCACTGGCTCTCGGCCTGGAGATATCTTCGTTCATAGGAACATCGCCAAGTAAGTGCTTGGTTTTTCATTATTGACATCAAAAATAGTTCTGATAATGCTCGGGCTAAAAAGTCAATTCCAACCAAAAGATATCAATGCCTTGTCCGTCCTCGAATATGCCATCGATTTTTTGCATGTTAAGCACGGTACGTGCTTTAGCCTTATCGTTTGATCGAACATAGCCTTTATCAGACTTTCCTTGGTAACAGTCGTTCTCGTTGGACACAGCAACTGCGGAGGCGCAGCTGCCTGCCTAGCCGCCGCTATCCGAGAGTCTAACGCTGATGGGCCAACCACCGAGAGCATCCCTAAAGATGCACCTCTCGACCTCTGGCTCGCGCCCCTTACCAAATTAGCCCGCTCTCTAGGCCCAGTAGATATGTCTCGTGATGGAGCACTTAATCTTCTCATCGAAACAAATGTCAAACATCAAGTTGATCAGATCTGTAAGTCTAAGACAATTGTGGAGGCTTGGAGGAAAGAAAAGGATGTTACTGTCTATGGTTGGGTTTATGACCTTGCTACGGGCATTATTCAGGACCTTGGAATTTCCAGGAGCAGGGAAACTTGGCCTGGGCTCCCGGGCTGAATTGGTTAAGCTTTTGAGAAAAATTAAATTGATCTGATTGTAAGCAAAGGGTTTTCTTTATGTAAATTTGAAGAAAAATGTATATTGTTTGATCGCGCATAACCTAAGGCCTTCGTTAGCAAGTTGCTGAGGATTCCAACAAGAAAACAAGAAATAGTATAACTGAGTTATATCACAAGAGGCGGTTGATGGATGGACGGATGCAGCGTTGTTTCTCTCAGACGTCGATCAGATTCTGAGTGAAGTTTATCTGTCATCCGTTGACCATCAAGTCGTTTTTAACCGTTGAACTTGTCGTTTACCAACCAATTACCAACCGTTGAAATTCAATGGTCTGGTCGGACAACTGCATCTGGATTATTGGGCTATGAGCACGTGATCCCAAGTGCTTGCCCTAAAACTGACCAGGGTCGAATAGCAGGCATCAACGCTGAGTCCTTTCTGTCTGGTATCTTATCTTCGGTCCTTTGAGCGCGTAGGATCAGAGCAAATTTCAGCGGTCTGCGGAATGGATGGAAACCGTTAGGAGGGATGGCCAACGGTTTTAAGCCAGAATGGATGAGAACCGTTCAAGGTGATGGTCAACGGCTGTAAGTCAGAGCGAATGGCAACCGTTCAGAACGATTATCATGGTTTCAATGGTTGTAAACTAGAACGGATGGAAACCGTTCAAAGCGATGTTTAACCATTTAAGATAAATGTAGCCATTTCTGACGGCTTCTGATCCTGTTCTGGATTTCGGGCATTAAGAGGGACGTTATCAATACAACGTACTATACAGACAAAAACTTGGGTATATACGGCTTTGACATATATGATTGTGCCTCTAGCCAATGACTATAGGAGTCTTCTGCTAGCAAACGATACACATCAGCTTGTTGATAGGCAAATGCCCGATAGCCGTTTGCAAGGCTTTCATCCGTTTCCCCAGAGGCTTTTCTGTCTCCTGATATCCTCCATATAATATCCATACGAGAGAATGAATAAACCACCCGCTGAAACTCGGCACATAGGATCTCTACTTCCTCTTGGAGACGATCACGGAAAGCTCGAGTACGAAACCATCGCACGCGATCCACTAAGTTTAATCAACAAACCAATCTTACTGAGAATGCTCTGCCACTTACGTTCTAACTTCCACTGATCATCCGAGATATCGCTTGGTTTTCCTATGACCCAAAACCACGGCTCCTCTTGCTTTGAATCACCCTTCTTCTTAGTTGAGGACATATCTTTGCCCCAGAGATCCTGTTCTGTGACTGGTTTGAGCTCACTGGATTGAGGTAATCCAAGTCGACAGAGTCCGTGATAAGATTGCTGATAGCGTTTGGCACATTCTCTGATGTCGTTCTTGAGTCCATTTAGAATTGTCCAGGCACGAGTAGCAGGCCCCTGTCCGAACACTTCGGTGCGCTTAACGAGCTTTGATGCATTGTAGATATGTATAGTTGTTCGGATATCGTCGATTGTGTCATATGCTATGCCCAATCGGACAGTAAACTCAAGTTGAGCGAAGTCGGCAATTTTGTATTCGTGAATTTCGGGAATTGTATACGATGACGGAAGCTCGATAGTGTCGTTTTCGGGATAGTCACTGAGTCCCAGGGGTCGAAGAGTAGGGTAAATTTTCCTCAGCTCGTTTCTCCATGACTCTATTGCACTGCGGAGATCGCGCCGAGATTCAGCAATTGCCTGGATATTGTGGTTTTTATTCTTCACTTGTCCCTGTATCGTGCACCTAATCGATATCATTCAAAGAGAAACAAAGGCAGAAAGCCAAAACCTTACTGTAAGTACTGAATCTCTATCCCTTCCTCCACCAGGTCGGATAAATCCCGGCTGGGCGAGTCAGGCTCCTCTGAGTCGGAACCTGATTCTGAGTCCGCATCTTCGGGAAGCTCTACAGGAGGGTCCCGACGAGAGGGAACTAATTAAATACTGTGTGAGAATAGACTTAAAGCGATGTCACTTAAAGCCTTACCTTTGACCCCGCTTGCTTGAAACACACTATATTCTTTATTCTTCGCCACACCCTTGCGCTTTCCTCTTCCCCTGGACCTCTTTCCATTTTTCTTTGCTACACCCTGCGATTTCTTTGCCTCCTCCTTCCCCTTCAAGTCCATCTCCTTATCCGCCTTTTCCTCGGCTATGACCCACATCTCTTCCCATCCCTTCAGCACATCGTTGGAGAAGCGGGCTGTTAGTTTTGCGAAAACTTCGTTCTGCTCTTGAAGCTCATCCCAGTATTTAGTTAGCTGTGTTAAGAGATACTTGGCTAATTATAATTCAGTGAGGAGTTTTAACGTCTATAATTAATCGAGGTGCTTACACATCCGATGAATCTTGGTCCAATTCCAGTAGTTGTTAAAATCGTCAAGGGTATCCTGACGATGCCCTGTACTCTGTTCTTTTGTACTTCCGGCCGCGTGATTCTGCTCAGACCATGCGCTCTCAATACTTTCTCCGCATGTCATGCCGGAATATTTCGTGTATGAGAAAGAATGTGTGAGCTGACAATGCTCACCATGGCCGTATATATGCATCTTTGGAATAGCGCCCCGAAGCCTCTCAAAAACTGGCACAAGGTGGGGAAACCGAGTTCTCATGCGATCTAGCAAATTGATTGAGAACTGGCACCAGATATCATAACTTAGCATAACCCAGCGCTGATGAGAGCCTTCGAAGCTGAGTGCACTTGCAAGTGCATAATCAGAGCGAACATATCTTATTAATGAAGCAAGGAAGCGGTTAGAATTAACGTCTAGCTACTGTTGCGAGACTTATACTCACGTCTCTCCTCGAACTAGGTTGACCATCCCACTGCGGACATAAGTACCATGTCGGCATTGAGTGGCCACCACTCCGCTATATACCATGTCGGAAAATTTGATCATTTGTTGCTGTCGCACGGCTTTGAGCTTTGAGCATGTTGAATTCTAGAATACACAATCAGGAGTGATAGCTAGGATATAGATATATTGATTGTTCTCACCTGGGTAGCTCCATCATCGTGAAGCTTTAAATACTCTTCAAAGGCGACATTATTCACAAAATAGGCCTTCCCTTTATTCAATGGAACGTCGTTGCGATCACCATTTTTGAATTTCTGATTCAGGCGAAAGTTCCCATCAAGAGCGAGGAAGAGCGTGAGCGTGTGTCTATGCTCTTCAGATTCACCTGTAACTTCTCAAGCAACAATTCTACTTACTTGAGTTCTGGCGGTGCATTTGCTAGTACGTCAAGGCTGACATTGAACCCTGGCTCTGGACACGCTGGGCACCGGAGAGCGATAGAACCAGGTTCTCGAAGGGGGAACTCAATACCGATGGAAACTACCTGGCCGGAGCATCTATCCTCCACCAGGGTACGCCAAATTCTCATAATTGCCATGAGTTCTTTGTATCGATCCTGTATTAGGCATTAGACCTTAGTCAAACTTAGACTTGAACTACATCCTCTTACCTCGACACGTTGAGGAAAAGCATGGTTCGTCAATTTCTTTAGTGAGTCGTAGTAGTCGTATGCGGTAATTTTAGAACATAACGAGAGTTGATGGAAACTCGCAAGAGCTGAGAACGTGAATGCTGTGCAAGGATTATGAGATGTGACAGGAAAGTATCGAGCAAGCATAAGTTGTTGATAATTTGGAATGAGCGCATTGCAGTCACAGAACTGAACGGCGCAGCTATGAACTCCGTTGACGTGGATAATGACCATGTCCTGGGTATAGGTTGACGATGGACAAGGTTCGCCCCAGTGACCGATGTAGATTATGAGGCCTAGCTTGCGAAGGGAAGTCATAGTGAAGTGTGTGCCAGTCCACTGCTGAACACAATGAAGTGGATGGTGGATATGCCTGCTTACGATGCAGCTCTGACACATAGGACCTCTGGTGAGACATTCAAGGCAACGAAATAGCGCCGGATTTCCTGTCTTACATCTAGAGCAGGCATTCCCAACGGCAGTCTCAGCCTCGAGCTTGATGAAACATCCTTGTAGTACACCAAATAGCGGTTCCCAGCTTTGAATTCGTGCATAAGCAGACTAGCCATAATGTAAGGTAGGGCTCGAAAGGTGATACTCCAAGTGAGCACGTACCTTTTTGGATGGTGTGAATTCGGTGTCGGCTCCGGGGAGGATTTTTTTCGTCCCCAAAGAGTTCTTCGACGCCATGGGGGTTCTGGACAGCATTACCAGAATCTGCGATCTTGATTTCACCCATGGGAGCTTCAGGTTCTTTATTCGTGATGTCGGGGGATAGAGGTTGTGATAGGAGCTCAGCGAAACTGGATGAGGAAGTGGACGCATTTTTTTCTGTTGGTATAATGTCCTTGATGATACGATGACGAGTTTTTTTGGTCTTTGAGGCTTGGACTAAGCGAATGTTCTCCACTTGCACGGGTGGATCAGAGCTGGATGGTTTGTCGTCCTCTTTGTAAACGTGGGGGTTCTTGCGCTTCTGAGCCATCACGATGTAGGGATTGGGTAGGTAGAAGTTCAAAGGAAATGCTATGTTGTGCGACTCCGCGAGACGATTGTGAGAGTAAGACCACCATATACAATTTAGTCTCTCATTCCTTCTTCGGGCCCTCGACGACCGATGGAACGGTTTTCAGCGCTTGAGAAATGGACGACTGATAGCCCGATCCCTCGGCAATTGATGGATCTTCAACGGTTAGCAACGCTTGAAACGGAGGACCAACACGTGTCTTATGATATTGATTAAACTGGCGATTCAAAAGCCAGTTATTCAGATCCACGCATCCTTACCATGGTAGACGAGCCTCCAGACCATAGGCATTACTGAACTTAAAGTTGTTCATTGAATGGCGATGACGTAGCATAGTGTACTTAGGATTGAAACGCAGCCTGATTAAATATTCATAGATAAGATCAAGCACGTAGATCGGTCCCCATGAATCAAGATGGGAGCCAAGATCGACTGTGAGACAGGTGAAATTCTGATAGATCAACCTGTTTTATCCTTGATGCTCGTAGCCAAACTTCACGGCAACAGTGAAACTGCTTCAGATGAAGTTCGAAAATTCAACTCAAGAAAGGAAGGCAAACAGAAATCAAAACATGTTCACCTTCAGAGCAGCCATAGCTCTGTAGAGGTATTTCTTGATTGACTGAAGTCATATGGGACATTCGGTGATTGGCCAAGGCGATCCTGGCTATCGGTCGGTCAGATCAACTTATAATGGGAACATGAAATTTATTCTTGTCCTTGTCTTAGGCGTAACTCCATTGTTTCGGTCTCTTACTCCATCGCGACAACTCATGTGTCTGACTTTGGTGCCGTCACGCCAATGAGGCAATTGTCGACGAAGTCGATGAAATTCTCAATAGTATTGATTTGGAAATTGGTGGCCCATGGGATTGTCTACATTCTCATCATACAAGTCAGACGCCAAACTTTATTTAAATCTAGAATATCGATGAATCAACAACAGGTGGATTAAAGGTCAATAGACGAGACAGCGTGTGAGTGACTGACATACTTTCTATTGCTGACTCTTGACGAGGCTTTATTTTTACTACACTGCCGATCAATTGGTCTGTCTTTTTGAGGCGATTAATGAAGAAGCGTTCAAAGACTCGTGGTATTTGGGGGAGGCATCTCCGGTGTTGTTGCAGAAAACATCACCTACTCCGCTTTTAGCTTACTTCAACAAACAAATTAGAAGCCAAAATAAATCAATCGTTCAATGCACGAAGTAGATAGAATTGGGAACGGAACAAAGGAAACGAGTTTAAGTTAGCTACCTGCAGTATTCTAGGTAAGCAGCTAGCAATGTTCAAGAGATAGTATCATTGGTAATGTTTCTAAAAGCGATTCTAAAAGTGTGTAATATCATAAAGATAATGTCCATTCTCATAAATAAGCTTGGGTGAGGGTGGGGATGACCTTACTTCAAGGTTCCCAGGAATAGACTGAGGTGAAGGAGGCGGAGCTGGCGGAGGATAGAAACCACTAATGATAGGAGCGGACCGAGAGTTGAAGGAAGTCAATAAAGGGGCGGAGGTCAATGAAACTGCAGAAGGGGGTAAAGTGATATCTTGAGCTGATAATGCCTCGAAGCGCGCAGTATCCTGAGTCCTGGCCATCTCTATATCTCCCTCTCCATGAAACCCACTATCCTCAACGATACAATCACTGACAAACTCGCCATCCTCAAAGCCACCGTCGAACTCACCGCCCTCTGCAATACACCCATCATCAAACTCGCCGTCCTCGGTGATACAGCTACTGACAAACTCGCCATCCTTAAAGCCACCATCAAACTCGCTATCATCGGCAATGCAGTTACAGCCATCGCAACCTTGATCCCAGCAATCATTGCACCTCGCATCCCCCTCACTCTCCTCGCCACCTTTACCTTCTGCATCTGGATTGTAGTCAGCATCTCCCTTGGGCGTTAGTTCTGCATCTGAAACCATCCTGGTACGTTTTCCCACCCTGTAATCCTGGTACAATTCTCGTATATGTTCCTCGATCCAGGGACAAGCATCATCAGCAATCCCCTCGTTCCGGATGAGAAGTCGAGGGCGTCTGCGGTAATCAATGTAAATAGCTGTTTCTAGCATGATGGGAATGAAGCGACGGCGCTGCAAATCAAACACTTCGAGGAAGTGAAGGGGAAAGTCGGTCCAACGGCAGAAATCAAAATTATCACTATAAAATAAGTATCCTTCGTCGAGGGAGACGACTCCACGAATAGGCCCTTTATTTTCCTAGGACAGTGTGCGATAGTCAGCGACTTAGCGGGTAAAGGTGATTGTGCACTTACTTCATAATAAAATATGATCTCAACATTCTGTGCGTGAAGCGACTTCGGAGGAGAACCAACTCTAGTGGCGTTCACAGAGGATGTGTTGTTTGGTACCAATGTATGTGAGTGATCCATTAGGGACAGAGAAATGACGCGGGAGAGGGTTGTTATCGGGAGGATGGGGTAATGGCAATCGGAGGAAACGGTTGGCTTTACCTTTTATCAATTCTACCAAGGCTCAAGTTCAGGCACTCAGGATCGACTAAGTCCCATTGTGGTGTCTGGAATGCAAGTATGGCATAATGACTCAATAGTAATGCAACCGTTCAGCTGCTCACAACGGTTCCAGACCGTTCAACTAAGTTAACTAGTCATTGAACTCATGAGCTCAACCGTTTGCAACGGTTCCAAGACTGTTGATCTAAGTCCAAGATGGATAGACACACTCAACGGTTCAACGGTTCAATACTGTTATTGTAAAATTTTAGTGATGGATCCAGAGTGGAACTGTCGGCTCATCATTACCTTAGTTTACTTTGCAGTAGTGTGATGTCATCTTATGTTCTTTCAACCATCACGTCAGCCATTGGAACCGTTTCGTTTGTTCAATGGTTGAGTGATGCGCTACTAGCTAAAGGCATTGACGGACCGGTATCTTTCTGAGAGACTTAATGGCCGGTAATGCAGCAGGTCCCGGTCTTCAAAATTTACGTGTTGCTGAGCGGCAGGATCAAGTGTGACTATCACAATTCGCGCTAAAATAATCTAGGCGCGCCGTTTCGAAATTGGTATCTCAGGGACTAGTTACCCCTTGAGCTTACCACAGAGCGTCTTTCTATTGCTCTAAAAATATATCGATTTGAAGCTACCTTGCAAAAGTTTTCGTCAAAGTAATACTGGAGCCAATCGCTAAGCACAAACGTTCAAGATCGCTCAGATTCACAAATGTTCGACTACTCGATTGCGCAGCTGTTCTTTGAACCTGGTACGACTTAGTTAACGAGAAGATTTAAAAGGAGCCAGGCCCACATCCACGTCGTGTCCTTCCTCTGCTGCTACCGATGATGGCAATGTTCGACGCCAACCATCATACAGCTGCACCTCTCGACGACCTACTCGATCCCACCGACTTTGATCCTGCTTTCTACGCTCCTGCTCCAGCCGTCAATGCGAATATGGCCTTCGATCCAGCTTCCATTGATGCACTTACCGACGCTGCACTCTCTGCTCTCCTGGCTACCAATGCTCCGCCCTACTACGATTTCAATCAGCCCAACATGCCCCCTCTGCCATCTCCACCATCGCTTCAGGTCAATGATGGCCACGTTGATAACTCATCCTCCAACACTATTCCTGCCACTGACTCTCGACCCATGATCACTGAAATCGATGTTTCCAACGAAGAAATGCTCAGCTTCTTGAGCGATCATCAGGAGGGTTTTAACCAGAACCATGCCAAAAGCCTCAGGTTAGACAAAGAGAACAGAGATGAGAACAAGAGCGAAGAGAACAAGAGCAGAGAGAACAAGAGGCGCGGAAACCAAATCACCTGGGTTCGGAAGAACGTCATGGGTGGGTTTATAGCGAAGTTTGGGCCTTGCGCAGCTGAGATGACGAAGGTGCGCTGGTGTTACAATCGATATATGATTCCTATGTTAACATTGAACCTTTTCCTATAGTTGGTTGACCGTTACCTGCGCAATCGCTCCCCCTACACCCGAAGGACTGGATCCAGGGCTGTTAGCAATTTGACTCCTCCCGAACCGAAGACAACGTCTGTGAAATGGCTGCAAGTGATGACGAGGGAGGCTGAGAAGAAGGGAGAGGTTGAAGGGATGATGTGGGATTCAATTCACGATGAAGGGGTTACCTCAAAAGGGGACTATGTTCGTTACTACAACGAAGCACTCCATGAGGTCGGGGACAACTTATCTGAGGAGGTTGCAGCGGTATACAAGTCTCAAGCCGAGTTAGAGACTCAGCTTCGTAAAGAGCCACCAACGCCTGAGGATGTATACTTGTGAGTTTCTTCATGTAGTATGACTGACGTCACTAATTCTGATCATGACCATGCAGGCGCCAAGAATCGCTTTCAGCTATAATTTCCAACTGCGTCGCCGAGAAGATTGGCTGGAATGCTGGCCAGGCTGGGGATGCGATGGCGATGGTTGTAGTGAGCTATAGGAATGCAGATCAACTGGTGCAGACGGACATGTGAGTACAACTCATCTGGTGATATCTGCCTGATTACTCATACATATTACCTAGTGCATTCACATCAAACTCACATATCCCCTCCTCCGAAGTTGGTATTACCGCTACAACGCAAGCTTTTTGAGAACACGTTCAACACCTATTCAAGGAGTTAGCGAGCGGCTATCTTCCCCGTAAGTCGCTTTCTCACACTCATTATCGATAGGGAATTCTCACATGATGTCATTTGTAGGACGTGACAAGACCACACCGTGTTTTTCCATTGAGTTCGACGATCTGTCACCGAAACAGCTTCGAGAAAAGTTATTCAAGGAAATATGTAAGGATTGGAGTAAGTCTTAGCTTTCGTATGATATCACAATGCAGCCCTACTCACTAGATTGAACAGAGCGCAGTGGAAATAGGGGAAATCCACGCTTAGTCGAGGCACTCCCTTGGTCCGAACTCTCAACACAGCAAGGACGCTCAAAGTTTCTGTCTCGTGCGGATGACTTTGCAGTTATAGGGTTCAAGAATCCGCTTGCTGTTCAGTCAGTTGACTGGTTAAATGACTTTGCAAAGGCGCTCAATGCTCACGGAAGAAGCTCTCTCTTTCTGGCTGTTTCGGACACGTCGATCTCCTACAATGGCTCGGCAGTGGCACCTATCTCTCCTCCGGTCACCCCTCCCAGTTCTTCATCCCCATTCGTGCCTGATGATACCGATCCTTTACCGCATCAGCCTTTATTCTCCCCTTCCAATCAAAATTCTCAGACTTTGCTTCCTCCCGATCCTGAGGTAGAAGTATTTCCTCCTTCGTCTAATGGCCCTACACCTGGTGCTACAGCACCTGTTTCATCTGTTCAAGATGCGCCCTCTCCGCTTCGACTTGAACTTCATGATTTCCACTCACCATCAGTTATCAGTCAACCGCCTCCAACGTCATCCGATTCTGTTCAGCACCCTAGTGACCCAACCAATTCATTATTTCCGCCGACTCTACCAACTTCACCAAGGACGTCACTGGCCCCAGCTCCTATTCCGAATACGGCGGTATCAACATATTACTCTCAAACCCTTCCGGATTCTGTCCGTCCTGTGAATTTTCGGAATTCGGGCCACATTCCTTCGGTATTGATGGCTCCTCCCATCCCCTTATTCAGTCTCGCCCTGTCACCCTGCTGCCAGTCCGCCCGTTCCTGGACCCTATACCATGACTAGGGGAGTTACTAGTACTCAGGTCTCTTCGGCTATTGGTAATATTACTAGCCAGACCGGTGGTGGCGATGTTGTGAGAGCCGGCCTGACTTTTGCCAGCACTATTGATGGTGTTATGACAACCAAAGCGGCTAACAGTGATACAAGCCAGGTCAAGCTGAGTCAGAAGCGCAAAAGGAGTTCCCTAGACTCCGAAGAGTCAAATTCAGCCAGTGTAGATGTTCATGCTGGAAGGACACTTCGTCCTCGCAATAGTGGAGGGAGTGTTGAGCAAGCACCTAAGCCGGCCTCTCGGTCTATGCAGTACGTCAATACCCGCCGTTTGTGGTCTAGGACAGTGCTAATATTACTTGATTACTACTAGGCCACGCACTGCCAAGCCTGCGTCTCGTAAAGGAATGTAAGTGCCGACTCGAGTGCTCGAGTGCTGCACAGAATGACTGTTTCTGACAAACACTCTTACAGCACAAACACTAAACCTGTATCGAAGAAGGCTAGCTCAACAAAGGGGAGGCGCAATAAGAAATAACTTAGACTGTATGGCACTTACATGATCGTTGGTGATAAGACTTTCATGACTTCGATTTGACCATCCAGAGATGCTCGAATTGAGATGCCCTTTACTAGTTTGAACAGATAGATAGACGACTCGACTACTTCTAGATTACTCTAGATTACCTGAACCCTTATAGATGCCCGGAACTTAGATACCTTTTCTAGTTTGAACGAATAGATAGACAACTAGACTACTTCTAGATTACTCTAGTTTACCTGAACCCTTATAGATGCCCGGAACTTAGATGCCTTTTACTAGTTTGAACGAATAGATAGACGACTAGACTACTTCTAGATTACTCTAGTTTACCTGAACCCTCAATCGATCAATTGAAGTCGACCGATAGAACGGTTGGAACAGATTGATCCGTTGTTGTGATACTAAAACCTTGCTATCAAGGATGATCGATGATTCAATGGGTCAAATGGATGGAAACCGATGGAACCGATGGAACCGAGAGAACCGATGGAATCGATGGAACGGTCTAGAACCGGTCGGTGTATGTTATTGTTCCAGGACATCCAACGATCCCATCGGTTTACTCAACGGATTCATCCATTGAACGTTCGGTTGCTTCCAGTAGAGTCCCACTCAGAATCTGATCGGAGTGCGAGAGGAACGTCACTGCATCCGTCCAACGATCAACCTCTGCACCTGGTTATATTAACAATTCAAATGAAGTGTCAAGGGTATCCCTATATCCAAGGAATTAACTAGCAAATACTTAAGAGGTTGTATCTTCTAATAGTTACCATATAATTACTCCTGATAGTCTCAACATGTCTGCATTTCCGCTGAATGAAACCAAAAATATCATATCTGTGCGAAAGCGAAAGCGCTCTTTTTTCTGGCATTATGGCGCCTATTTGAAGATGAGCTGTACCTGGCCGCAGTGCACCAGCAAAATGAATGTCATACCTGCACCACATCATGTAGATGATTTATGGTGATCTACAGTATATCAGCAGGCTCAATCAGACCCGGACTGACCCCAGTGGCGAATGCATATTTGATACTGAGTGATTGACTGATTCGACTCCTCAATGATTGATGTCAATGATTAATCAAGCGGCCAATTGAGGAGTTAATGGCCTATGATAAACCCTCAAACAAGACTGAAATAGCTCTTGATCTTGCTTCTGGCGCTCCATGGCGCTTGTTTTCAACCCTTTCTCCCAGGACCCAAAAAGAAGGGTTGGCTCGTGTCATGCCAGATTTGAAGGACTGGACGAGAGAGCTCACTTTGCACAATAATTATATATAGCTGCTCCGTCAATTTGGTTAGCTGCAACCATTTCAGTAAAATCGATAAGAGAGCATCTTCGCAGAATCCATGGGGGCCACACAAGGCAGAGACGTCATGTACCAGTGGTCTCTCACATGTGCGAACTGCACTATGTTCCTGATCTGGCGTTTTAGCAGTATGAATACCAGAAGTTGGACGTGCATTCTTCAGAGCAATCCTCACCCGAAACCATCCTCCCAGTATACATCACTATCATATCTCTCTAATGGAGCACTCAAAAACCACATGGGATGATATAGAAAAGCTCGGATGGACGAAGAGACAAGTCTTCGCAAAAGCGAACCAAGAACGCGGTGAAACTATGGAGAATCCCGACTCTGATATCGAGCTGAATGGGAATAAAATTTCTGCCGAGTTAGTATAGACCCTATAACGTTCTCTCATGTCAATATATGCTTACTCTGCACTTTTGTTCTAGCTGGGTTTCCTACAACGCATTGCTCGGGAGACCCATCCTCCTCCGCACGATGGGTCCAAGGCAGGGTAAGACGATCACCGTAATGAAGACCTTCAACAATCTAGAGAAAGATGAACCCCTGTTTTCGAGTCCATGGTCCATGTCATGGACCGAGAAAATTTTGGTCGAAATCACAATGACTCGCAGCCGTATGTTTATCTCATGTCTTCATCCTTATCCTAGTATCATTAGCTTACTATACCTCTTTGACAGCCTCTATTGGCCTCAAGGGCAACATTGAGATCAACGACGTTGCCTCGACGGGTTTGGGCATTTCTTTCCCCGTTGATAAACAGGGACCCCATCGCCGCGAGCAGTCGTGCAGCAGGCATCATTGGTGGCCAGTCAGGTAAGACAGATCTCGGGAATTTGTGTCTTTATCTTAGCTTGGTATACACAGAGTGCCTCCTAGGCGAAAAGTCACGATCATAATGACCGTCACCAATAGGGTCAATAAGGAGTCATATGCTCATGTCAGAGCTAATTCCTTCTTCCAGGAGTACTTATTTGCTGACCAGTTTCGTGTATCATTTCCAGGACTTCGGGCTCTTGAAGAATAGTAGCATGGTTGCTAGTGTGTTCCTGTTTTCTGGTATCTTTTCCTGGTCCACTTACACAGCGCTCAATCATAATAGCTCAAGGAAAACCGTAAGTATTCCATGGTTTTTGTTTTGAAAGGCATAGTACTGAGACTTTCTAGGTTTGACGGTCATCAGCGCTGGGTAAGTGACCCAAGCACTCGTTACGGGCGTATTGATAATTGATCATTCATTCTAGGGTTTAGATATGAACTGGCTATTGGACTCACCAAAGGGTAAGCTAGAGTTTGACACGGTCGGAAAAACCGAAAAAATCGAATTTGTCAAGATAAGTGAGGATCCTCATGGTATTATCACCGAGGAGCCTCTTGAAATCCCTCCTGCTGAAGCCACCGAGACCGAAGTTGGACAGGACATGAAAGGTGAACCCAGCGCTGCAGTCTTCGTCTTCCCTGCCAATGGGGCACAGGTTTACGACTAGTGAGCAACTCACCAACTCATCCGAATGACGTCTGCCAACATGGCGATGCAAGGTTTGTTGGTGTTGCGAATAATTGATGACCTCTTTGAATGTCACTCGTTGTACTTGTATCAAGCTTCCTCACTTCGTTTCTTGCTATTTTCTTGCGCCTGAATCTCGTCATTGATGTTTGATGAACTTATAGTGCTGAAGTTAGTCTTGAAGTTGAATGTATACAATGTTCGCAGATGATCATTGCGTGATCCGCATGTATGCTTGTCGCAAATCACTGAAATTAGCCCAATCCAGAAAAGCTGATTTGGTAATGGCATTATTGAGCTCTTACACTCAACAGTTCGGACAAACAGAGAAAGCAGATTATTAGTTTCTCAGATGACGATAGAAGCGGTACTTGCATGTACTTTGAGTGATACCGATCTATGGGCGTTATTTTGTGCAAAAATATTTCGGGTGAACTTGGCCCTTTTCTTCGCTAAATTATCTGAACTTTGAGTTGAGAGTATGATCAAAAATTGAACTATGGAAACCCCTTCCCAAATTTCTGATATTCAGAACAAATCTTCACGGAAATGCGAACATTCTCTCTGATTCTATCCTAGTTCAAGTCCAAACCTCACTCTGGCATTATCTGGCAGCTATTCCTCTCCCCAAATAGTAAGGCGCCATATCCGGTACCCGATGGCGGCCTTTCGTTGGCTACAGATCATAAATGCCCTTTCGGGGATCTCGGTTAATGCCCTTACTCTCCTGTGTGAATTGCTCTGTATTATGAGATTATACAGCCAGATATCTTAGAAATAAAAAGTCAGAATAGTTGACATTTTTGATCTCAAAGTTCCGAAATGGAAGCAAGTGAAAGTCGAAGTTCAGAAAATTATGCATCATTTGAAGGTTCAGTTTTTTGAAATCTCTGCCATATTTTTTGTACAAAATGATTGCCATAAAGTTGCTGGGCTAGTGACATCGATGCTTTGGTCCAACTCGTTTTTGGCATGTGTATTCATATTACGGTCATCAAACACGAGCAGAATGATTCGATGCGCTCCAATTCCGTCGGGGTATTCCTTTTCGACGAGCAATTTAACTCAACCATGCAATCTGACGCTCCTAGATATTGGGACCCTTCGCAGCTCAGGGTGAGGCTAGAAGCAAAGGGAAGGGGCGAGCAATTCGCCGTTCCGTCATCACGCCTACCTGATGCCATCCATAGATAAATTTCGATTTCTGGATTACCTACCGATGGCTTCTTAATTTGTCAGTGGACAACCTGTCTCCCAGAAAAATCCATGAGATTCAACCTCGAAAACTTCAATTTATTAGCCAGCCTACGTCAATCAACAATGTCAGACAATAAGGGTACAGCTAACACATTGTGTGCAGAGCTCTCATCAACGATACAAGTACAGACGAAACAGCATAGGGAAAACAAAACAGAGACAAGCCTTTCTGACACGGATACAAGAGAGACGGAATGTCAGAACAATCAAAAGGAGCAGAGGCAAAAAAACTATAGTGGGTAGACAGGAGCCATCGGTGACTACCACAGTAATTCGCTGACTTCTTCCTGACTTTCGACTCCTAAACTCCCAAACGATCGATTCGAGATACGGCTCGAAATTACCCTTTAGATCGTTATTGGGATAATCGGCCTTCCCATGTTTCCTCACGAAACCAAGTAAATGCCAGTTTCTGACCATATCGGTGCTTCCATCCCAAGGTTTGTCGGCGGAAACTCGCGAGACGCCGGCTATGACGTGAATTAAAGTCGGAAATCAAACAAAGCGTTGGTAAGACTCACAAGCGAAATCTGTCTCGCGCAACCCTCGCTTCCAAGAAGCTCGCTCTCGTGCAGCCGCATTGAAGTCATCCTGCGTAGGTTTATCACCCATAGCCCGCTCCCAGCGTTCTTTGGGGACGACACTATCAAGACGCACCCCTGGCCACCTGTCAAGTCCACGTCAGAATTTGCGATCAAAATATGAAGGTAGATCTAACTCACCAGTGAATTTCGCACAGATCGAAGTCGGATTGCCAGGGTAGACTGAGAGCTTGGGTGAGGTACCCAGGCTGCTGAGTAGTAGAGTCGTATTTCAGCCGGAAAGGAGGGTTTGGTTTGCCTTCGAGGATCATATCGTACTTCACGGCTTTGATTATCTTAACGGATGAGAGAAGCGAGGGATACTTACGTGTGTCTTCTCTTTTATAATCCAACCCACCTCGATTCCAGGGAAAATTGGGTCTCCATTTGTTGCCTCCAAGCTAGCACGTGTGAGGTAGTCGGGCTGATTGAGGAGTTGAACATCCTCGAGTACGTCTGAACGAGATTCTGGTGATTTCCAGTCGTTGGGCAAGGGCTTGTCCTCGTCCTTCCATAGTCTAAAGCGTTCATATTGAAGCTTTGTGAGGGCAGAGAATCTCTTGATATCGGGCTTCAAGCCGCGCGGAAACGATCCTGGATCTACCTTATCGCCTGTGTGAAAAAAATGAATAAAAACCATTATGCAACTCCAAATAAAGTATTACCGGCGTCGCCCGAAAGCCGAGGCATCCATCTCACACTCGCTTGACTTGGGTCTTCATAGTCAGGCCTGCGAAGCCTTTCAAAGATGCGAGTCTTGAGCTCTTGCCTCGGAGCACTGGCGGCACCTTGAAGAATCTTAATGACGTCCGAGGATGTAAAGTTCCCCTGACTCGCTGGACCTGTGTTAGGTGAGTGGAGAGCCATGACGTTCTGAGTTGAACTTGACTTACCGTGACCCTGAAGGCCAAAATCGTTGGTCCACGAGATCGAGGAAGCGGAGGCAAGGACTGGCCATATGTCCTTCGTGAAATCGTAACCCGTTGGAGTTATGGGCCCGTGGTATATGTCCTCCATGACATTGTAAAGAGTAGTGGGCTGTGTAATGCCCCAGCCGAAGTTTGGTGGGCCGCTGCATACTGCCGCGTTGTGCAACTTGGTGTTTTCGCTAGCAAGGGAGATCGTCAAATTAGACCCTAGGGTAGGCAATAACAGTGCCTACGTAATACGATCACCCGTCACTGCAACCTTTACCGAGCCGTCGCAGGCATTGTCGATCCAGTCGTTGTTATCAAATTCAGAAAATATATCTGGCCGTGAAGGCTTGCCACTAGTAATAGAAAACGCTTCACCTGTGCCGGGGATGAAGATCAATCGGCCGGCATTATCAAGTTGAAGCTCGCCAAGATTAACATCTGCACTGTGTGTTTGGCTACGCCGGACCACCTCAAATTTGCCGTCAAGTTTGAAGAATGTTTCATTTGGGTTGCGCGGAAAAGATTCCACTTTTGATGCGACAATGAGTTTTTTTCGATCATCCTGAGGATGAAGCGGGGGAGAATGTATGTTAGACTCTAATTCCTCAACAACAGTGGCAGACTTACACCCTTCACGTCCGGATTGCGTAAACGCTGATTAGGTTTCTCGAAGCGACCCCGAAAAACATTATGTGCAGCCTTGCGATTGGCGACAGCCACGCTCCACTTTAGCGTGTAACCATTTTCGCTATGGAGCTCGCCCAGGCAATTTCTGTTCCGATCGAATGCGTAAACGCGAAAGCGGACCGCCTAGATAAAACATCGTAAACGAGACCGCACAACTGTCCGATGAAGGTCAATACCTGACGTCTAATCTTCTGTGTACTGTCTCGGAATGTCTCGACCTTCCGAGGGTGGGCTGTGCGGCCTGGCACCTCTGAGGCGAGGAAGTACTCCGTCTTGGAATCACCAAACCGTGCAATTCCTAAGGGTGGAAAGATCGCTATAGAGGCAAAATCCCCAGTGCCAGAGGGACTACCAGAGGCTCGACCGAGCTCGGGTCGCTCCCTGGAACAATCTTCAGAGTTGTCATGGCAGCGTATTCGAGCAACCGGTGGCAAGTACAAGGGATGAAGAGGGTAGCTAGGGCTAATGCTAAACTTGCAACAATGGGAACTTAAGGGCCCCAGAGCGTAACAGTGAAATACTGGTTCTCATGGGTCTTTATCGCATGGAGATCTCCAGAAACAGGAAGCAGAGCATCTCAAATCCGCCGTCTCTAACTATGGAGAGTTCCCGATCGGGGATCTGGTATAGATTATTCCCTGGTATACTCGTTACATTTCAAGTCTACACGATACATGGTTAGCAATATCGTCGGTAATCATAATCTCGGCCGCTTTGTTGCACCCTTTCCTATAGCGCATTCAACCTCAAGTCATTGCAGCTCGTGGGGGTTTTAGATACCACCATTCCAACAACCACAACAAGCGGAGCAGAGACCATCAGACTATCTGTTACTGGTTTTACCTTCACCAATTGGTTTTATTCGAGATGTACTTATTTTTTGTCTTACAGCAGGGCGTCTTACTTCCTACCCCAGAATGTTCTCATCTGGGAATATCGTCCTACAATCCGAGGGTGACATTACTTCGATAGTCCACCATGAGGTTTGGGCCGTTTGGCGGATCCGACAGCCCTGTTCTTTGAGAGGACAAAAGCCCAAGAAGAATAGACAACAGAGGAAAAGCCCCTCTCACAGGAGGTTTGAAGGATCGGGCGGTCTCAGAACCCCTTGCTGAACGGAGATTATAGCCGCTGAACTAGGACGCATTTTGGCGTCTATGCTCCAAAATCTAGACCCTATTCAACAGATGCCGTGTAGTAGTTGTATACAGATTAGGACCACGGGATGTCCCTCGGAGCTTGATAGTCCTTTTAATTGGGCTTCTGAAGGTCTACGGAAGAACAGAAGGTCTAGGGCGCGCATCAGCTGCCTTCAGCGCCTGGTACATCGCCGATTTCGCTAGTTGCTGCTCCACCGCTGGCATAATCTCCTTCTCAACTTCTTTGTAATCAACTGGTTCGCTCAAGGGACTTTATACGGTGATACAGGGCAAATGGCTCCATATAATAGTGAATAACTTGAGATTTAAGACATGTATTATCAGGAGCAGAAATCTCATGATCAACGAAACGGACGAAATTGCTCAATTCACTTTCACTTATCTAACCTGTGCTTAGACTTCTGAGGCATTTTCATATTACAGAAGCGATACAGGCAACCCTATGAGCTTGGAAGCACCAAGGGCAAAAGGACCCTCGGTTATTTCTATCTCGCTCTTCCGGGTAGATATTTAGCGCCCGCGGCTCCAATTGCCACCAAGATCATAATGGTGTATGCCAAAATGAGAAGCCTGCGAGCTCCATTTCCCCTCTCAAGAACCACACATATAAATGGAACGTCATGTCACTGTAGTCTACGAGTACATTGAACAACGAACGTGCCACTGAGACGAATCCTAGATCTGATCGAACTGATATAGTTAGCGATGTACTGACTGCATTCAATCGTGAGGCCTACAAGATCTTGTCTGTAAGTGAAATTGCCGATTTTTTTACTGCTTTTTCTTCCTACTCAACATCATCTCGACCCAGTGTTGCTATTTATGTTTTTGTGCTTTCCCCCATGATTGATTACAGTACACGATGGGATGTACTCCGAACGAATACGATGTTACACAAACTTTTGAAAGCTAGGCGCGTCAAGACACAGTGTCCATAATCATCTTTCAGCAAAATTCGACAGTGTCTTGGCGGCTATAAACATCTCAGAAATGGTTCCAATACTTCGGGAGAAAATTTGAGGGCACAAATATTTTAGGGCTCTTGATACTACTTCTGTGACGATGCATAGGACTGACTCGGATGACGAACTAGGAGACCAGATGCACCAATCCTCCACAAGAGCCAATCTTGGGGTTGGAGGAAGACTTCTGTGAGCCTTCTCTCATTTATCCATATGCAAGCAACATGGATTTTGTCAGAGTCATACCATTCCAATCTCCACCGACTATCCAACCAATCGCAGCGCATCTAACAACGTCGAGAAGACTACTCCTCTTTATTCCTCCTCTTCGAATCCAATCAGTGTGTAGACTAGAGGTCCTACTATGTCGTGGCATAGCGGCAGGCAGTGCGGCAGAAAGTGAGAAGGACACTGTTGTGCAACAAGTAGATGCCTCCTTAGCTTCTCGCCAGCTTCGTAATTACCCTCGTTTGTCCTGCCAGGAACTTCCTTTCCGAGTTTTGAGAAGGACCAGTACTAGGTGCGGTGTGTGCATCGCTCTGATGAGGCAAGGCCAGTACTGGTGTGAAGCAGCGCCTCAAAGAGAGAAGTTATACATGTCCTACTTTTCATTCGAGTCGTATTCTTTTGCAGCCAGAGAGAAATAATAAAATCTTCAATCAGTAAGCGGATCATGAATTATAGCAGTCAGGTGTAATGCTTTTTATTCCATACATTGTCTGACTAGAAACTCCTTGTACTAAGGCTAATTATCTGAATCAACTAGTTACATCATTTATTATGGAGAAACATTTGTGAGGACAATGGGAATTGTTAGTTCGGGTTTTCTCCTTTCGAGTCGGATCTGGCCTGAACTTGAAGCTGAGGATGGATAATGTCGGCATCTTCCTTGTAAGTTGTTTAGATCTACTGATAAGCCTCGTGTTAGAAGTTTTCCCTAAAGTCCTCTTGGGATATCCATAAAACAACCAAAGAAGTACTCAGTGAAAGATAAGGTTCTGGGGCTCAAGGCAGCCCGAAAGAATGCCCGAGTTCACGATAGGATCATGGTTTGTCAATTGAGCTGTGGCGTAGCACGACTCATCATGAAATACTGGGGAGTTTGTAGTTAAACGTCGTAGTGAGTAATACGAGCCGTTACTGTTTTTCGCTATGAACATGCATCTTCCGACGTGATGAAGTTTCACGCCCTCTGTGAGATCTGTCCACTGGGCATCCGTGGGTATGAGAAAGGGACTCCTGACAAAAATAGCGTCTTGGGTAAGATCGAATACTCGATTCATATGAAGGCCACTCCAGCGGCCAGGCCGAGAACTTGGGATAGATAATGTTAATGTGGGGTCATGCCCTTAGACCCAATCTACCTTTTCCCCGTCGCGGCTAGTTCTGTCCTCTGTTGCCTTCAACTGTTTCCCTATCATGGCGTCTGTACCACCTGTACCCTTGACTAGTTTCCATCCAAGCTTCTGCCAGGGAAATGTTCCAGAAACCCGCGTGGACTCAGAGGCCCTGCGCAAGCTTAGAGAGGCTGATGCTCAGACGGTGTCACTCGCTCTGGAGGCACTCGATAGAGATTCAAGTGCCGAATTACCTCCAGTCAGCCTGAAATTGAGCAATAACGTCTCCGAGTGTCGCTAACGTTGTTACAGGAGCTTGCGGGCCTGATGGAGAGACTACCCGCGAGTCTGCTACCCCCAGGCCTCGACATACCCTCTGTGCTAGCCAACTGGAAGTTAGCCAGCACTGAAGAAGCCAAAGTACTTTTAAGCTCCCTGAACGTCTTGGCGACTTTCTTTGGGGATGGGCCCAATTTTCCTCCCATTGACACAGACCTGGATCCGGACTCTGACGATGGACTCTCTAGTTTTGAAACGGGTATCGAAGGCACTGGTGCCGAAGTCGGGCGTCGTGACCCTGACTCTCTCGACCAGAAACTAGCCCTCTTGGAAATGGAGCCGGCTGGCTTTGTGAAAGATGATGTCGAGCCGGAACCTCCTCGGCCATCTGGCCAAGCCATCAGGGACTATCATCTGCGCTCTGTCATTAAGCGTGCTCAGTTTGGGCTCATGATTGAGCTGAGTACCATCCCACCCTATCTCTATGCCATGTATAGTATCAAGCCGCTCGGAGAGCATAATGTGCGAGCCCGAGAGCTCATACGAGGTCTGTTCTTCTTAATTGATATCCATTACAGCGGAATTCTTAACGAATTATACAGTCATTCTCCAGCAGGAAATGCTGCACCTCTCCTTAAGCGGCAACCTGATGGCCGCGCTTGGCGGTCTTCCGAGACTCTATGATCCCCGTGTCGTGCCCCAGTATCCAGGCTACGTGCTATGTTCCCAATCGAAGGTGCACTTGGAGGCTTTGACTCCAAGTGCTCTGGAACGTTTCGTCAGGGTAAGCAACAATATTTACTACTATCTCAGACGGATATAACTCACTGTGCACAATCTGCCAGATCGAGTCACCTGAGACCATTGATCAACCGACAGCCTATCTCGCGTCAGATTACAGGACCATTGGTGCTTTCTACGATGACTTGATCGAAAGTGAGTAATTTTCGGGGGTTTTGATTTGTTCGAAGCGGGGAAGTTGAACCGCGATCCAGGAATCAGACATCTTCCCGACAGCCAATTCAAAAAGAGCATGAAAAGGCAGTTCGATGGCAAGGACTTCTTTAACAGCGAAATATTATTCCCTATCACAAACCGAATCACTGCTCAACGCGCCCTCGATATCATCGTCGAGCAAGGGGAGGGAAACCTCAATGCTGAGGATTCTCATTACGAGGTCTTCAAGAATCTCCTTTCCGGGCCACCTTGCGACGTATATAATGTGCGGACAGATCCACAGACCGAGCATTATAAGCCCCGAAACTACCCGAATCCGAGGGGTTATATCCACCAGGTGAAGTTGGTTAGCGCACTTTTTTGAGTGTACTCACACATGGTGCCTAGCTCTGCTTATCCTTTGATGCGGCATATTGCTACCTACTACAGACCATTGAGCAGGTCTGGAGGACTAATACCCCCGGACGATTGACCCTCCTCCGGAACATCCATAGCATCATGAGCAGTGTTCTTACCCCTCTCGCAGAGATACTTGTCCACCAGGAGCTGACGCTCAAGGGTCCGGATGGAAAATTTCTTCACGCTGCCCCCTGCTTCAACTACTACCCTATGGTCAATGGCATTGCTGCACCCGCTCTTTCGCCCAGGCAATTGCACCAGGCGCTCGTTGAGGAGGTCAAAAACGCTCTCGCAGCGTTTCCTACCCGCAGGGACCCAAATATGAAGACCGAAGCTATAAACGTCGCTAAGAAAGTCAGCGACGCCGCAGACAGAGCAGCTATCGTTGCAAAGGCCGCGGCCAAAGACACAGCGCAGAAGGCCGCCGACACAAAGAAGACCGCCGACGCTGCCAACAAAGCAGTTAACCCCGGCCCCGATGACCCGAGACTCTCCACAGAAGCTAAGGTCGCCGCCACAGAAAAAGCAGCAGCAGACGCTAAGAAGGTTACAGACGCGGCTGCAGCCTCTTCCGAGGCCTCATCTATTTTCGCGACGGTCGAAGAGATCAGGAAACGGACCGGTGAACTCCAAGTCGCGCTCGAAGTCACTGGTGCTGATCACAATGACCTCGCCGCCAGGATCGGTCAGCAAGCGCTTCGCTTTGCCGATCAGACTGTAGCCATCGCCGAGGTTGCTCGTCGAATGGGTTTCAAGGCAGACGCCGAGGCTGCCGAAAGGGAAGCTAAGGCAGCCAGAGATGCTGGGATTCAAATCCACAGAGATAGACAACGTGTCATCGAGAAGGCCACACTAGCCCGTTTGTTGAGCTATATCAAGGGCTCCCTTGCCCCTCCTCCTTCTACAACCCCTTCTGCTTAGAGATGACATGTACTCACATTTCATCATCTCTTGTTATCCTGTCCACCGTCTATACCACGACTCAATGATCGCCCATGCATCTCGACCTTTCTTTCACTTTCTTTGAACGTTTGACCGCGTACTTCTTGTTCGCGCCCCCCCCTAATTTCGCTTCGTCCGTCACTCCTCGTGTTATGCGACGACCGTTTTTGTACTATAAGGCTTTGATTCAACTCCGCGTTCGCGTCTCTGCTTATGTTCGTCTCATATCTCGTTACTTTCGTTCCTTTACGATTGTTTCTGTACTATAGGATGTTGATTTTTTCGTGAACCTCTTGTACGATTAAAGCGATAAAAAAAGGGTTATCCTTCATGTACAAGAGTCGTGTTGGCCTTATGAATACGTTAAATATTTGGCTGATTAAGCAGATGGAGTCACCCGAAAATAAGTGGAATCGACGACTTCGACGGTTACGCAATAGTGAGCTGACCGTTGAACTCAGAGAACTGATCTCTTCTGCTTCTGTTGAATGCTCTTAAAATCTGATGGTCGTTCAACCCTTTGTTCATTGTACTGAATTTTCTCATCGTACCATGACCGAATACAAGGGCTACGACAATACAGGCACCAGCTTTGATCGGGTAACAAGTTGGAACAAGATCATTTTATTCGAGGAGATTGGCGGACGACTTTACTGATACTAATGGTAGGCCTGCGGATCAGATAAACAACATGAGTTTAGTCGAGCTTGAGTGTATATTCGTACGAGACGAGAGATTTCGGCCGGTAGTGTCCACATGCGACGAGGGATGAACCTTTGGAAACCGTCGTTGAGTTCCTGAGACTCCGAGCCAGTGCGAAACCGGGGATGATGACAGCACCGAGTGAGAGTGAACTCAACATGAGACTGGCACATCGAGAGCTTTGGGAGAAAGCGTTCTCGAAGATCGTTGGAGACTGTCCTCTCAGATAAAAGATACCGTGGTATGGATGAACAGATGATTCGGTATTGAGCTGGGCAGGGTGATCGAGATCTTGAAGCCAAGATCCAAGGGCGGAGCTTGAGTGATACCCACAGGTTAAGTTGGATTGGAAATTGAACTACTACAACTTCTAATTCTTGAAGCTTGAGTACTTGAGCAGTTGGAGGAGTCCAGACTAACGACCAGGTGTTGGATGCACCAGTTTGAGGGATTGCCCAGAGCATTCTTCCAAGCCTAGAAGAGTAAGGAAGTGACCTTGGGAGAGCACCGAGATCTACACTTATCAGTTATCGAAGAAGTGGGACAAAGGGAGAGCAGTCATAAAGGTACGCCTAGAGCAAGCATCTGCCGGTAGTTGTTTAGGGTGAGGTGATTGTGGTCGTGGGAACAGCATCGCTGTCCAATCATTATGAAGCCACGCACAAGCTGTTGTTGTTCCAGGCCATCCACAAGTCACAACCTGGCTGGGTCTTCCGCCAGGCTTGCCCTTGTACCGCATCACATTATGATTTCTCGCTAACCGACAGGCTCGAATGTGCTTGCTGCCGAGGGGATACTAGCCAGGAAAACAAACCTGGACGCTGATCGACGTCTGATACTTTGCCCACGGCGTAGCCGTCCTCGCTTGCAGACGAGCTGCTCGTCTTGATGGGTGGGGTTGAAGCTTGATCATTCTTGCAACCTCTCGGTCTGCTCCCTGGGTTTCCCGTCCGAATGCTTTCTAGCGTGTCTACCCAGTCCGACACACACGGGCCGTTTGTCAATCGATCGCCCCAGCCCATTCGCCTTCGTCCTTCGTCACAATTTTCTTCTCGTGTTATTGACCTGGCGCCCTTCCCGGTGTCTTCTCTCGACGTCACAACTCTACGACCTATTGTTGCTGACCTGGATACCATTGACTACGACTACAAACCGCCGAATCGTCGACGTCCGGTGTACTACTAACCAACAGTGCAACCTAGAATGATGTACGTCCTCTTTTGATTTTTTTTTCGGTACCGCAGATCACTGATTAGTCTCCAACAGGGTTGGTTTATCATTCCATACGTTACGATGTGATACCGGCGCGCAATGCCCCAATGCAGCACAATGTGATAGGACGCTTCTAGTGATGTTTTCCCTACTTGGATCGACTATATTATCCCAGGATCCCATCCAACGATATGTGGCTGGGTCGGAACCATCGCACTTGACGTCTATCGAGGACGAAGATTCCCTACCGTCGACGTAGTGGAACCCAACTACTGACGAACAAAAAATTATCCTCCTACCCGTAACACTCTCCCACTCGCTGCATCAGCGCATAACCTTTAATGCGACGCGACAGTCCATTATTATTCACGCAACCGAATCCCTCTCCCACCTCAATGCTTCAACTCATGTCGCATAATTAGATGCCTTTAATGCTACGTTATCTCACATGCACCATATCCCCGCCTATTCTCAACGCCGAGGCGTCGAGTTTGCCCTCGAAATCACGTCTTTGAGTCCTCCTGGCCTTACGCTCTGGCTCTCGAGCGCGTGCGAGATTACCAGTATTTCTGTCATACGAGATCGGATTAATCGAAGGAGGAGCCCAATCGCATTTTCAGTCTTGCTTCCTGGTTTGGAATCATCCAGCAGAATCATTTCGTTATTTGCCCATCTCAAGCAATATATGTAGTACATATACATATGAATGAGAGAACTTTTGATACGCCTCAATTCCGGTGGCGGACATATCCTATCAAAGATGAAAGCGACATCTGCTGAAGAGAGTGAGTGATCATTGCCCGTCATTGTTCGATCTTCAGATTTAAGATCGCCGATAATATTTTGGATTGCCGGTTGAGAACCGGGACGCATCAACTTGACGCGCGCTCAAGCTCAAGATTAGGAAGTATTCCGACAACATTTATTCACTGGCTCGTACATGTCAACGACTCGAGTATGGCCAACTCCTTAGTACGGAATTTTGTCAGCGATCAAGTTCCAGAGGCATGGAGAGTTCAAGGTATCTGGTGAGTTATAATGCTCATTGAAGCGTGTGTACTTGTAAATTGTGGGGCGCAGGTGGACGTAGGGGCAAGAGCAGTGAATTCGTCCTGAAAATAGGGGGTAACCTGCTCGACTCCAACTGGGTGAATGAGGAGGTTGCGAATACGGTTTCCGCCAAGGATGATTGTGGAGGCCATTCCGGGCCTGGGAATTACAATGTTAGACCATACTATCATGGAGAACACCGCCACACACCAAGGGGGCATCGATTCAAAGGAATGCCTCAGCTGCGTACCTCTCGGATCTCGCCGTTGGAGGTCGCTCTCTAATCGTACTCATCGCGTGTTTCCAATTCGTCCAACAGCGTCATATAATCGATGCCTATGCTTGATTGAGAAGGGGATGAAATAGAAGTCAAAATCGGAGAAGAAGAAAGTGGAAAAAGGATATCACGGGCAGCCGAGGGAGCGAGAACAAGAGGAGATGTAGTAGTGGATGTCATCGCCGTAGGAGGTCGAATAGATTGCTAATCCCACATTTCATGCTACATAGACACGAAAGGAATCGCGAGGGAGAGGCTGGATATGATGAAGATGAAGCGTAGGGGAGGAAGCGGAAGAAGCGGAAAAAACTTCAGTCCGCTATCGGTTTCGGTACGCAGAGGTATGAGGAGAGTGTATCTGGAATCCTAACAATAGACAAGCTGTTGTTAATGCAACTACAACACTTTCGGACAGAACGTAAGAGGACGAACCTCGGCAATGACCATAGGCAGCGAATGATACTTGAGGATATCACAAGTTTTCCTATCATCGTCAGACAATAAGACGTGAGGGTGGTCAACCGCTATCGTCCAGTTGCAGTGATACCCGAACC
This sequence comes from Leucocoprinus birnbaumii, assembly GCA_027627405.1. Taxonomy (NCBI): domain Eukaryota; kingdom Fungi; phylum Basidiomycota; class Agaricomycetes; order Agaricales; family Agaricaceae; genus Leucocoprinus; species Leucocoprinus birnbaumii. The sequence continues at coordinate 37,463 of JANIEX010000086.1, forward strand.
ATCTTCGCTGCTCCCACTTGACCCGTCCTCCAAGCATATCCTAAGCCTCCAACAGCTCAGCTCCACCCCAGCACCAATACCCTAGAAAGAGACCTCTCCAGCCACGGCCAACCACCCCCTTACAACCTGTTTTACTTGGCATGCCACCCGAGACTTTTAGATACCAATTGAACCCGTAAAACACTCCCTTCCACGAACTGAGTGGTTGTTTGACTGAGGAGAGTGACCGATAACCGCCTCTAACGTCGTCACGATCTTGCAGCGGAGACGAGGTAAATGTGCCTGTAGGACGGTGGACGTGACTTGTGGGTATGTCTTCAATAGCAGCTCTGGTAAAACTGACAATTGTTTGGACGGCCGTAGTGTTCGTTGTACCAGTGGTGTTCAGCTGCATGCTCTTCTGCCGCGCGTCTCGGGACAATATTATCGGCTGGAGATCGTCCCGAGCCATCTGGATAAGGAATGAGAAGGGTTTGAGAGTGAGTTAAATGATAAATTATGCCTCTCAGCCACTCACCTTCATCGGTTTGTCTGTCCTGAGCAGTGGCCGACACCTGGTATATATGTCTTCAACCAGACGCTGGGCCGCTTGAGCGTGACGAGACTCAGATACCATTGAGAGAGGAATATACCTTCGTTCAAGACATACTAATCCCCCTCGACTCGAGTTTCTATCCTCTCTTCAAACTCGCTTCCGCAGGGGTAAAGACCCTAACCAAAGCCAATCGTCGCAAGGGCGAGGGCTTCATCTCTCTTTATCGCCTTGCCTTTATAAAAAAGGAGATCATCGTCGCAAGCCGGCGTGGAATGGTCGTCGCGTTTAGAGCAAGCCATGACTGAGGTCATGAATGTCGGAGCTAGGTGAGTTCGACTGCAGGATGTGCAAAACAATAGGGTGAGACGCGGTCAACTGCAGTGCTGCCGCGACACTGATGCGTTGATGGTGGCTGTGACTATATCAGTTGCGCTCTGCGGGGAATCGCAAGTGATGCGCGATTTGCCAGGCGCTGGCTCACGTGTGCGATTCTGTTGCCGCCGACGCCTAAGGCAAGAGCTCTCCTTAGATGATTCGCGGCCCTGGGCTCATTCAAAGGTTCATATCTACCTCTACTACCAGCCTTAAAAACAAGTATCGTATCCCCCGTAAAATCCGGAATTGCTCCTTGATCGCTGCCTTTGGAAAGCCTTCTATCCTGAGTCTTCCCCAGGGTTTTCGATGTAGGAAGCTGTGTTGAGAGAGAGAGATCAAAGCGGAGAATCCCATGGTAGTATATTGGTGAGACAGATATTCGATGGCTTGCTGTAAATTTCACCTTCAATATAAGTTTCGTACAGTTCTCGTGCACTTGCATTGTCCCACCCATTCCAGGAAAGCAGTCTGAGTGATACTAATAGACGCAACTCCCTGGGTTACCCTGATAAGAATGTCTCTGTAACGATGAATGCGCAGTATAGGGGTCCGTGCTGCGGACAATGCTGAGTGCGGAGTGTATTTAACCCTTTAGTACCTTTCGGTCACTTGCCAGGACCTCATCGAGGCTTCTAAATACCGGCTCGTTCTGCTGAAACCTGCGCATGAGAGTGATCTCAGGAGCAGGCCGCAGACAAGGCAAGCACGAGAACAACACGAGCCTACAGGAGTAATCCAATAGGCTCAGATTTAAAGTTAGATGCTGAAGTGGTCCCACAAAATATGCCTGATCTATTAATTTCCAGGCCCTTATTAAAGATTTTACGCCATGAAGTGAGAACCCGATAATGCAATTTAAACATACAGCGAAAAGACAACACATCATCAATATAATTCATCCCCGATTACGAGTATACCGGGGATATACAAGCTAAGAAAAAAAGGAACTATTCGAACGACATCCTCCATCATCATCCTCAGAGCCATGATGATCCATCAAACAATCGGCAAGCAAACTAAACTTTTTATGAGAGAACTGATCACTACACCTTGAGTCGGAATCACTTACGGGGGAGTTGTTTGCCAGTCACACCATGAGCTAAATCAGGAACGGTACACTTCGTAAGTCGTGGACACCAGTAACCTATTAGCGATCCATTAGTTTCATCTCGCCCTTGCTGCATGACTCTAGGGAGTACAAACCTGATGCACAACAAGTCGCTCCAGGAGGTGCACAGCTTCCGTCTGAGCAACACGTATATCCTTGAGCGCAACAACCTCCCTGCGCATTGGGGCAGCAGATTTGATCCAGACCGCAACAGAGATTAGAGTCTAAACCAGTATCACTACAGCACTGGTGTCCAGCAGGGCAATGCCCTGATTCATCTTTGCAACAGTTGTTTCCGATCGGAGCGCACTTGTTGCTGGATTTTGAACAAGGTGCTGTGCCGCTTGGACAACTGTCCGCGATAGTATCCAGTGCTCTACGGTGAGATATAGCCTGGGGTGAAGAAACAAAGCCCCGAGCCGTGGCAGAGATAGAGAAAAAAATACCCACAACGGCAACAGGAGCAATGGAGATACGCATTGGCAGAGTATTAGCACCAATGAACGATCCAAAGCGCAAAGGGCTCGTCGCTTAAGTACTGCTCACTCTCAATTCTCCCATTTGGTTGCAACGAGGATCAAAGGAAATCCCCGAGGCTAATACAACTTCGTCGTCGAATATTCGTCTCGAAGTTCATTCATGTTCATGAGCGGTGGCGCCACGAGGACTACTAGTACCTCTAGAATTGGCGCCTATACACCTATTGCATGATGATGACTGGAATGGAAGCAAGACACTCCGAAATGTTTAGTTCTAGCCTAGCCCGGTCTTGAAGGAAGGCTAGTAGCAAAGCGTGGATCAGAATACGTCGAAACTTAGTTCTGTATATGTCTACCTCAAACGGGTGCATGACACTAAGGTTCAAGCTAAGCTACACGGACGCTCATATGCCCCAAAGGCGTCTGCTCAGGCGCTATAAGCATTCGAGTATTCGATCGGCTTTGAGAGCTATTCCGACGGCTGAGTGCTACCAATACTCTTTGCAAGCTCTCACCTAAGGTGAAGACTTTAAGAGGTCATTCAACTCGTTTGAAGAAGATCCGGAGAGGGCCTTCAAGCTACCTAGCCTTCGCATGCTGAGCGGCAGGGAGAATCCTGGCGCTGGCGCGTCTTTTGGGCACGTTCTGTAAGACATTCCATAGGCCAGACCAGCAAATGTAGGACCACTTCTAACCGGGAAGTGCCAAGTTCCGTGAAGGTTTGATTCCTAGTAACAAGGACGCCAAGGCATGATCTGCACCATTCAGGCTACTAGTATCATCTTGGAGTAGTCTGCCTCATGGAGTCCAGGATATGATAACTCAAGGAGGGGCTTCTGAAGCGATCAAGCAAGTCTCGACTATACTATCAGTATTTGTTTCATGAATTTATAACTTGGATATCAATGGACGTTAACCTTACAGAAAGGTGACAGCATTCTTCCCGCATGTTTAAGTGGCGCCACTGTACCCTGGGGTCATCGCGTATGAACGTCATAAATAGTTGAATCCGATTGAATCAGCAAAAAGTTGCATATCATGAAATCAAACCACAGTTTGATGACTTCTGCATCCCTTTCGCTACTTCTACCTTTCGCGGCACTCTTTGAGCCCTTGTTGAACTACTTAAAGCAAGTTCCTCGTTTTAGAATTTCTGATAAGGTTGACCAATGGACGGCCTGGGCGTGCTCCTCAGCGCCTAGATCTCCTAATCATATTTAAAATCGTGTCTACGTATCTTGCTTCAGGCCTGGTTTTCTTCATTGCCTGATTTTCTGAATCGACTCCTCGCAGCTCATTCCATGTTAATGAGACCAAACTTCGAGTCAGTGCTGAACTTTAGTTGGCCGTCGTTGAGTAACTTTTTGGTCGCTCGCTCATCGCTCATCGCGGCAATGGCAAAGTGATGGTTTGATGAATTTGATGATCAAAGGATTTTACGGCGTGTGAAATGCGGGAGATGCATTGATGAACGGTTCCATTGCCGGAACGCCTCAAGGACCGGAAGTCACCACCAAAAGTTTAAACCATCAAGATTTTCGAAAATAGTGAAATCTATCGACGATACAACTCGAAGAACCGGACGAGCTACGAGACGGCTATCCTGGAAACTCAGACTTAGAGGTTGAGGTTGATGGGGTTGCATCCCAAAGAGATGAGGCCGCTCTACCAAAGAATGTGAGCTACCATTCCTTGCTCTCGAAAAAGAAACTCACGAAGCTGTTACCAGTGCAGCAGACTGGTTGGGCAGAGCTGTAAAGAAAGAATATTAGAACTAACATGCAGCTGTTCGTATCGATTAGTATTCACCAAGAGTTGCCTCCAACACCGAGGATGCTAAGAGGGCTGCAGTTTACTGAAGACTTTTGTGAGTATCGTGTTTCCTATTGGTAAGATAACGAACTTACAGCCAACGAGTCCAGTGATCGAACCAAGAGCGATGCCAAGGAGCCCAGCCAACTGGCTAACGCCCGTGCTGCTAGCCTGCAGCGAAGTCAGCGTTTACAGCGATGTCTGTCAATGACGCCGACTTACATCTTGAACTGTGTTGCAGCACTGAATGGAACCGGTATTGCAGCTTCCGCCAGTGGAGCCATCGCCGTAACCGTCTCCACGAGCAACAAACTCGGCAGAAACGAGAGCAGCGGGGATGACGGCGAAGAGGATAGCAGAACGCATTGTTACTTGTGAGAGAAGTTGAGATGACTTGATCAAGGTGAGCTCGAGTCTGGATTCCTTTCCCGAGTTTCTTTCCCTTTGTAGGATTTCTGACATAGTACATTAATAGATTACATGACTGGAATTTCTCGTGGAGTTTGAAGAGCGACTGGAAATCTGACGTCGACATTTTTCCTGGCCTGTCATGGCCGGAGTGCAACGCCGACAAACGCCACCAACTCGATGTCTCTGCTCTGCCGGGAACGAATGTTCTCAGGTCCGTCTGGCGTATCTCACTTCCACCTTTTCCCCATCTCCCAGATGGTCTGCGGAAAATTCATCGTCGACGACATCGCTTGCGAATCGCGATAGCCCGACTTTCTGAGAACATTCCAGGTTATTCGCTAATCTGCCGACCGCAAACTCGATAATCCTGTCAAAAGAGTAAATCATCGACGGCATAGTGGTGTGCCCTTTCTTTCTCCGTCTACTCCTTTGAGGCCGGTGAGCATTGCTTTCGCCTCACCTTCTGCCACAAAATGTTCATGCATCAAATGTCAGGACTGAAATAGCTCTCTGGGCGGGTATATTCCTATTTCGACCAATGACAAGGGGTCTTTTCAACAAAACCTCAAAATAAATAACTAGTGGAGGACCAATAATTGCTGTATGTTGAGCAGTCGGCCTGATCTCGTGTCAAATTTGTGGAGTGCGTCATGTACTCGGTTTTGACAACGACGTCACTGTACACTCGGACTCGGAAATGAGGAGCGGTATTGGTCCTAGTAGCAGGGAAGTGAGTTTTGACTGCTGCCTGTAATACCCACAGATGTATCAAGCGAAATGCTGGGGTTACGTCGCACGCGAGTAGTGGGTAGGCTCAGACGCCTGTTGGAAACCAACTGTTGTATCGCCGCCTGGAAAAACGGGTTGCGGTTTCCGGTTCAGGAAAGTCGCTTTCTCCGCTTCGTCTCGTCGCTACATGTATCAGACAGCTATGTCTCTATCTGTAGGAATACTACCTGCTGGTGATCAAAATTCGAAGGCACATCCGACTGTGTGAAGTGCTGGAGCTGGTGCCAGAATTGTGCAAAAACCTGCAATAAAGGGAAACGACTTCCTCGTGATCAACAATGCCTGTACCTCAAACATGAAGCAGAAGTCCTGACGGAGCTCGGAGGAAGTCCGACGGGGCTCTATGATAGGAAACATTATGTAGACTGCATAAGCATACGTGTGTAGATTCGAAAATAATTGGCAGGCCGCGTCCACGATCATCCAAAATTAGAGCGATGCGGCAACACGTGGTCGTGACATTTCGCGTCCATCACTCAGATCAGTCTCACGGATCGTCGAAATCAAGGGTTCGGCCAATCGGAAACAGGGTTCGGAATCAAGCATCCACTCATGTTCAGCTTCACCGACGCCCACTATTTCGCCTCTGTCCAGCAATCGCAATGAGAAACACGCAATCTATTGGACAAACAGCTCAAAAGAGACGATTACAAGACACTGGCTAAATGTTTAATCTACGGACTTCGATCACCTAGAGGTTTAGAGGTTGAGGTCAGTGGGGTTGCATCCCAAGGAAATAAGACCACTCTAGAGCACTGGTGAGTCTGCAGTGCCTATCAGCGCTGGCTGCTATTAGGTTACTCACGAAGTTGTTATTGTTGTAACAGAAAGGCTGGGATGAGCTGGAAAAGACATCAGGCGAACAGTGCGCGGTGGCGTGGGGCATACCAAGAGTTACCTCCGACACCAAGAATGCTGGGAGGGCTGCAGCTCACTGCGAAATAGGTCGTGAGTATGTCTCCACGTCTTGCTTGAACACTGTACTTATATCCAATCAGTTCAGCGATCGAGCCGAGACCGAGACGTCTACCCAACTGGCTAACGCCCTCGCTGCTGGCCTGATGCGCCGTCGAAGTCAGCAAAGTAGAATCAAACTGTCGCAAGGGGTTCACTTACGTCCTGAACTGAGATGCAACACTAGATTGGGCCCGTGTCGCAGCTTCCGCCACTGGCACTGCTGTAGTCTTGACGAGCGATGGCGTTGGCGGAAACGATGGCAGTGGGGAGGAGCAACGAAGATGGTGGAGTGCATCGGGAGATAGATTGGAATGCGTTGAGTTTGGTGAGTTCGCGCCTACCTTTTCTCACAGCAATTTTCTGACTATATGCTCATTTCGATCATTTGTTTTTACAGGTTGCTCATTAAAAAACATCTATTTTGATCCACTCGACGCGACAAGTCGCACTGACGTCTTTGTGTCCGGTTGACCGGCATGATGAAAACACAATACCGCGAAACGCCACTGTCGCAAAGACTGCCGACTAGTGAACCCCCTCTGAGGTCATCGTTGAGTTCGTCCGTCCGCTTTTGCGCCGTCCAGCCTCTCAAATGGTCTGCGGCCATTCACAGGATCCGATATCCGGCGCAATACACCAATACACAACGCATTCGACGACCTGTCGCTTGCTTCCGCGGAAATATCGTAGCCTTCTCAGGTATCCATCCTTGATGCGGCAGAATTCCACACCCTCTCTTTCTCCGACACCAATCATGATACTCTCGGTGAGCAGTGTTCCTCTCCGCGACATGGAGTTTTTAGGCTCATGCGTCAAATGTCATTCTCAAAATAGTTTTAGCGGCACTGAGGCACGCCGAGCTTCCATTGTCATGTTGGCGGATGAGACGCGGGTGGTCGTTTTGATTTCAAATTTGTGGGGTTACCATGTGCTTGATTTCGATAATGGCATCTGATGGGGCACGGCAAGATGGGAAGATGGGAATGGGTACTTTTTCCTTCTCAAAGACACTGTAAGTTTTTTTCTGGCATAATACCACCGATACACTAAGATCTCAGATTTTGCACCCTGTAGGCACCGTCAACCGCATTCTTGAAATTCACTCCCGTAACCGAACGGCGGTCATAGGAGACCTTCAGCATGACACTTGGACGACTCGGACGAACGAAACTCGAGTGCTTGTTATGGATTCGGTGATCCGAGCACTCGACGTGATCTCCGCGATGAGCACCCATAGCCTTCATGGGATCATCAGCGAATCATATCTTCACTGTGAGGACTCCTTCTTTGTTCCGCCTTTGCAGGATCTTCCTTATGATTCGATGCACCGTTTTAGCCTTGAAGGAATATTTATCCCTTGAACCAGAAATAGCGCATACAATATATCAAGTCCATATACCGCGCCTAACTATGAATGAGACTCGAACACCCAAACTCCGACCGCCAATAATGCTCTAGAGGTTGACGTTGATAGGGGTGCAACCCAAGGCGACTACACCACCCTTCAAAGTGGCGGGTATGAGCAATCTTCCGTAATGAAATGTCAGGAACGACTCACGAATTCGTTATTGCTGCAGCAGACTGGCTGAGCGGAGCTACGGAGGAGATCAGCATCTCGCATCCTCGAGGCGAACAAGGCACATTACCAGGAATTCCCGCCGATACCGATGATGGCAGAGATAGGGTTACAGTTCACTGAAGATAACGGTCAGCGTTTTCTAGACTTTCTCTGTCGAGTTTGAACTTACGGCCGACAAGACCAGTGATCGAACCGAGGGAAATACCTCCGAGAAGACCGCCCAATGACGAAGGGTTAACGTCCTGAGCCTACGAGATTTGTCAGTCAAGCAGTTAGAATGTGGTGAAGTGAGCGAATGAATGTCATGTCATACCTGTTGCACAGTCTCACAACATTGAAGGGATCCAGTATTACACTCGCCCCCAAACTGACGAGGGAAATGGGACCCGTTGTGGCCATTCCCGTGCCCGCCATTGTTGAGTCCTGTGCCGTGACCACCACTGCCGTGGCCAACGCCTGATCCGGTACCGTGATTGCCAGTACTGTGACCACCAGCTCCGTGTCCACCACCGTTGGAACCAGTGCCGTGGCCGCCATTACCATTACCAGCGCCATGCCCGTTGCCGTTCCCATGTCCATCGCCTTGCCCATTGCCGTGACCATTGCCGTGACCATTGCCGACGCCGTGTCCGCCATTTCCCCCAATGTTATGGCCGCCATTGTTCCCGGTGTGGTGGCCACCGTTATTTCCGTTGCCGTGTCCACCGCCGTTCCCGACACCATGCCCATTGCCGGGACCAANACCNTGGCCAGAGCCAGAGCCATGACCGTTGCCGTTGCCNTTATTCCCTCCATTGTTTGGGCCTCTGTTGGCGCGAGGAAGAGCGGTCGCGTATCCCATCACTGGGAGGGCGAGAATGAGGAGTCTGAGGGAGAGGCGCATTTTTCCAAGAGCTTAGGAATGAGTNGGTTGAGCAACTGTTTCGGTGAGNTGAACTCTGACTCTCAAATTTNGTTTCTACTCTGTCTTTATACCGGTTCNCAATCCTATTTTACTCTTTTTCTATGAGAAGACTAGAGAATAAGAAGGCTCAAATNTCGCGAGATGGAGACTTNGGTTTTCCCTCTAGTGTACNTTTTCGTTCGGTGTTGCACTTGAAGAGCTCGTTAGGTCGAGCCACTAGTGTGACGGTTGTTCATCGCCTTAAGTCCGGGTTTAATTGATGGTCATAATNGTGATGANCTCATCAATTCCNTTCTCACTCCCCCTCCACGGTTCGCCTCATTCCTATTCTGGGAGCACTTTCCCAAATGCGATGGCGCTTACTGCACCCCGACTGAGCTTACTGAGTCCTCATGTAAGGCCTTTGGCTACTTGTCCCGCCAGTTGGCAAAAGTATCATCATTGTCGCAATGATTGTCAGTAACCGTTCATTTGTATGAGATGGATTGTGAAGCTCATTGTCAAGAACCATAGCATTACAGCTGTGTTCTCAGACTAGACCTTGAGGAGCTATGTGGGCTTTGCGTCAAGNGACGAGAATAACTTCGACACCAAAAAACCNCANACGAGTTCTCCGNCGTTTCATACTCTGGCNGTGGAACACCACCACAGTTGCTGCGCTGTCTTGCTGCCATGCTCGNAGGANCTGTTGGTTACNCACTAGTTGCAGTAGNGGAGGTGAGCCTCATTCACGGACTCATCGNTGTCNTTCAAAAACTGTCANTTATTCGTCCAGCAGGGCNCTTCTTGGCACGAATTTCAGTGTTTATTCTAGNTTTAGTNATATGCGCNTGGAAANCTGACGTATCNATGGNACCGCTCTTCTCGTGAGAAGGGACTGAAGGTGCATNCGGCTGGCGAGAGAACAAGAGTTTTTTCGGTCCATGGAATCAANTATATAACCCCGAATAGTTGACAGTGGCNACNGTCCAGATGTTGAAGTNTATTTGAATGATGCNAGTNCNCTCATACCATACTNTGANTTTCTTTAATGCCCGCGGACCAAGATATTGCTGTGCTCGGACCTCTCTCTCCAACTCCCCAAACGCCACGATTATNANGATGGCTAGGCTNCTTATGCTTACAGAGCNNGGCGGATGACAGGAGATGACNAGTCGTNCTGCAATCTCACAACGTCNATTGTGGGTTTNGCAGCGCTCAACGATGGAGNGTATTCGGCATCAGATGNTCAAGCAGCGCTTTGGCCTTGGTAGCGGGCNGTAGACGTGGACCCACTGACNTAGGCACGTGGTGTGACATCNCGCGGATGTGACTAGCCGATCCTGATCAGGCTAAGTCTCCCAAGTCGCTCATGCCTGTGCTGGAGAAATCACGAAGGATTTATTACGGAACAAACTACAACCGAGGANAGTATATAAAGTATCACAGACGGTACTATGCCGATCAGAGGTTGAGGTTGATGGGGTTGCATCCGAGGGAGATGAGNCCACCCTACGAAGAGANAGAAAGATTTAGTAAGAAAGTNATCAGGCTCAGATAAATTTCTACTTACGAACTGATTGTTGGTGCAGCAGACCGGTTGAGCAGAGCTGTGATGANTNTCAACNCATATTCATGGGTCAGGGTACTGTGACTTTACCAAGAGTTCCCTCCGATGCCAACAATGGCAGAGATGGGGTTGCAGTTCACTGAGGGNTGAGTCAGTANATAACTAGTGCTCAGCAAGATATTTAATTCTCACAGCCAACAAGGCCAGTGATAGAGCCGAGGCCGAGGCCGAGGAGACCACCCAAGAGATTCTCGCCAAGGGAGGAGGCCTGACAGGACATGNCCATGTTAGTAGTAAGCCCAAAAATCAGCAAATAATGGACATTGGGCGCTCAACATACTTGCTGGACTTGGTTGCAGCACTGGAGCGTACCGGTGTTGCAGCTACCGGACTGACGGGGGATGGCAGTGGCAAAAGCAACGGCNGGGAGAGCGAGAGCGAAGACAGTGGAGAAACGCATGATGATAATGAATGTGTTGTTGAAAGACTGGAAAAGCAAATTCAAGTCTGAATTTTCTCAGTCGTTCCGCTCTTGCTTTTATACATGAACCGGCCTATGCTCTCTGTAANNACAANCCCACTTATTTCCACTAAGTATCATGTTTCATGCATGGATTCTACCCCGGAATAGTGCTTTTGACATGTCGCNGGAAGTTTTCACAGACAGGAATAATTCGGNTATGTGGCATCTACTCNTGACGACCCAGAGACATCTGTTGATGCGGAACACTCCACTAAGGTCTTCTACNTGGCTTGGCNTTTCNGCTCACTGATTGGTCGGCCAANCTTGCAACTGAAGCNTGAAATAGTCACCTTTGCCTTGTACTNATTCNCTCTGTTTCTTACNCNGCTGGGTATCATGANCTACGGTGGCGCGTCTGCCACTTCATGTCTTGTTGCAATAAAGCCNAGCNGGNCCATGATAGATTNGAGATCACNCAGNCTCATNTCGAAAGTGGGGAGAAGGTGGGCATAAANCCATTCTTCTTCGTCACCGAGTCACTCGGGCTGCAAGCTAGCGGCGACAAGCTGAAATGATCATACATGTCAATCGGAGTCTNGAGGCTATATTATGCGCGGAGTGTAATTCACCTCACTATGTCCGGGACCACAAGTCTANACAGNACNCCGCTACTCGCCACATTCGGCGACCTCATCCCGACCTTTGAGTCAGTGGTCCGGATGCTCTGATATATGTATACACATTTGAGGAAGCATTTAATGAACAAATGACTCTTTTTATTAGCGTAAATGGTAGCGTGCGCTTTCACCTGAGTTTGTCGAGGCGCGAATATGATTCATAAATCACCGTTTATTGCATTTAACCAGGACAGCAATACACTCAAAGAGAGTATAAGCGGCTCTCACCGATGCGGGATGATCCGCATCTCGTTCAAAATCAAACCGTTTCTGATGCCAAAGAGAAAAAAAAACTGACACTTGACGCGTTGACGCATGATGCAACTTTAATTGCCCACTTTCCGTCTCGAGAGATCTGACTGAGGCAAGATACGACATAACCAATAGAGGGGCCTCTGAAAACACGTCCAATCCCGACGTCTTGTGAAGATTAACCAATGCCATCTCACCGAGCTTCAGGAAATAACCCACGAGTCAAAATAGTTGATTGAAACTATGTTTGGGACCACATTTCGGCCAGCGTAGCTAAGGCTATTCGGTATGAAAAGTCTCAGGACTCACCCCGATATGGCGACGAATACTTGCTAGGCACCGTCTCGGTTTTCGGTGAACCCTGAGAGCAATTCTATAATAACCCAATCGTACGTCTCGTTATCCAAGATTATTTGAACAATGAGCTTGACAACTTTAATCCATGTCATATGCAGTCATGAAAGCATTGCCTCAGCGTCTCAGCTCAAAAGGCTGGTGTAACTCTTCCATCTTGCTCCACTTCCTTTGCTTATCATAGAATGCCTGTTAACTCCCGAACCCTAATCCATGCACGTGCGAAAACAATCACGCAAACTTGAAATTCATTGACAACAGTTCAACACAAGGAGACAGGATCACATTAATACATCGATCTCGCCCTATACGAGGACGGTGCCTAGCTGGACCTCTAAGCTGTTTAGAGGTTGAGGTTGATGGGGTTGCACCCAACGCTGATGAGTCCACCCTGTCGAAGATGGTTATGAGGATGCTTTATTTATCACGAAGATTTCTACTCACGAAGGAATTATTGGTGCAGCAAACAGGCTGCTGAGAGCTGTAGAGGGCTTTAGTGCATATTCAGTTTTGTAAAATGAAATCAAGTATTACCAAGAGTTGCCTCCAACGCCAAGGATGCTAAGAGGGGTGCAACTCACTATATTCATTGCGTCAAGGAGATGTAAAATCCACTTGAAGGAAATCAAGACTTACAGCCAATGAGGCCAGTGATAGGGCCAAGGCCAAGGCCGAGGAGACCGCTCAAGAGGCTCTCGCTGAGAGTAGAGGACTACATTATATGGAGAGTTGATTGACTTGGAAATTCACATAAATATGAATTTACAACGTACGTCCTGAACTTGGCTGCAGCACTGGACGGGGCCGGTGTTGCAGCTACCCGACTGGCGAGGGACAGCAGTAGCGAGAGCAATGGCGGGGAGAGCGAGAGCGAAGACAGCAGAGAAACGCATGTTGGTGATAGATGTAGTTGGAAGACTGGAAGAGGCAGTTCAAGTCTGACCTTTCCCCACCGTAATGCTCCTACTTTTATATTCTGAAACGAGCCCTACATCTCATTTTCTGAACTTTTTTTTTCAGCTTTACACTGGAAGTTTGTAAAAAGCAACTGTGACTGATGTGTTCCTGGTAGAAGGCCGCGTCGGCTATGTGGAATTCAATCACTTACGACGATATTGAAAAGAGATTACCATACNTTCTCGGGTCCACAGCCAGTGCATGACGGCGNAGAGAAGGTGGATCTGTACACGCTCCTAGATACTCTGTAGCTACANCGAGGTGGTCAAGTTATAGGCGCGAGCCGATGACAGACGCTTGAAATGTCTGGGGCGTGTCATTCAACTATCTCCAGGTTCTNCGTGNCCAATAGGNACAACTGTCCGAAGCCGTGGCAAGTCTACTCAGAGATCCGCTATGCACTGCATTTGGCATAGAAATTCCGATGCTTGAGCCAATNNCCTTCGTCCCGGTTGANTGCCATGCTATTTTGGTGTTTTAGCATGATTGGTTCATCTGGTACNTCGTACGTACGAGCGTCAGGAGTACAAAGCCATCAANGGAATACAAGATTTCAAAACGCGGGAGTTATGAAGTCGATTATCCATTCGAGTATGTGCATATCGAAGTGCCGTCGATCGCATGTCACAACGAGCCGAGCGATGAGACAATGCACCATGCCGGTCTCAAGTTTGTCAATACATACGTCGCCCTCATCCCTGTCAGAGTCGCCTCTTCTTTTTCTGCCGCAGAGATCAGCTTTTGGAAGTACAAAAGATTACAACCTTCTGTCTCGACGTCGGCTCTTTGGACGGTTGGCCTGTCAGCTCCCTATCTATGCGAGCCACGACCTAAGACCGACGCCAGAGAGGAAGTTTACGGATTTTCATAATCTTCTACAATCAGGATCAGAAATCGCCCCGTGAAGTTATGTGATGTATTGTGACCAGTTTATTCAAGCGAAACCGGGAAGCGACACCAAAAGTACCGTAGCCAACAATTTTACACCATGCGTGAATCGGCGATTTTGCGCCAGAGAGAAAAGGTTCTGAACAGTAGATTTGGGATCGATAGCGATCGCAGGGCCAAGAAAGCCGCCAGAGTGGCGGCCTGCGCCGATTGTGAAGCGAAATCCACCTAGCCAGGTTTTGGCGTATAGTAGGAAACAATCAACAGCTACCTGATTCATGGTTTGGCATCCACGTCCTGATCCGGAGACGTTCTGGAATAGCCCATTCATTGTTGGCGTCCACAGAGGNTAGGTAATCACGAGCCCTCCTGGAGGTTNGCCAGAAACGACACGCTCACAGAACGCCTAATNCAGCTTTGTGGCTACCACGATTCGTTGCTCATTGTCAACTATTGTCCATTAACANTTTATACAAGAATAGTGACCGATNATGCCCTAGTAGACTTCGAGGGTCAACAGATCGACACGGACTGCTTAGGCCAGCGAGAGTAACCCAGATCCTGGTATTGCGGCAACGCATCNCCTTAATAACTAGAATNGTGAACGATGCTAGGGACCTAGAGGATGGTCGATGAGGTTTGAAGCTTCCTGGGGAGGTCCCTATGGTCATGCTACCCATCGGCAGATAGCTCCGTCGGCGCTCATAGCCTAGGCTGTTGCTGTATTCTGCTGGCGATCTCAGCACCGCCCATTTCACCGAGTCAAAAGAATGCAACTATTTAACCAAATGAAAGACCCAACCGAGCAGGTAAGTGAGGGCGAGATTAAATATCGCTGGATTTGCACTAACCAGTTGATGAGCAATACCAAGGGATATTTTGCTTCAGTTCAAAGCAAGGAAAGAGGTCGACGAAGCCCTCCCTCCGAACATTTCTTCAAAAAAGTGGGCGCGACTGAGGAATGTCTGTCNGCCTGGCCCAACCCTTAATGGCTGGCGTGGCTTCACATCTGGAGCCTGCTTCATATCCAGAGGAAGCCTGGCGTTGATGGCTGATTGCAAGAGCCTCTCGGATTTGACCGGCAGGATCTGATCCGATTTGGCTCGGCCGGAGCTCCGACGCAGACGTTGCAAGAGGTTGCAAGAGNGGTTACAATCACGAATGCCTCTCTCGTTCTCGAAACCACCGAACTTTCATTCATTCATGATGCCCAGACTTCCAGTGCACGAGTGGGAGCGCACTGGATTTAGCACTGTGACATCAGGACAGAAATGACTCGTCCCGTGAACAGGTAGGAAGTCCTTTGGATTTATCAATAGGACAAGCTAATTCTAGTACGTTGGTCCTAGGTTGCAATGAGTACGAGTGGGAGCAAACACAGGAAGATAGGAGGTCAAATCTCGTCGAGTCGCCTTATCGCCACCTTTCGTCTTCCAGAATCATCAAGTAAACGCTNTGGGATGGAGGATTAGAGTTGATTCAAGCTGAGCTTGGGCAACTATACTCAGTTCTCGCGACAGGGATGCAGGCTGCTAGGCGGATGGAATGACCAAAACAGAGACAAGGAGAATTGGCTGGGAGTATCATAGAGGTGTGTGTGTTATGTGANTTTCTCATACCACTGGNCATCCGACGGATCCTCTCCTCCAAAAAAGATGTATACCTCATTGCTCGCGAAATACTTAGAAGCAAGAACGTGCAATGAAACTCTTGAGCGGCGGTCCCTGCGCTCGATGGCTCNTGCGCGTGGCACTGCTGGTAAGTCCAAGACCCCGATTAATACTTCTCGCACTTACGAGCTCAATCTAGACCTGAAAATATGCTATCTCGAGTATTCCCTGGCAGTTGATTTCGAGCTCCGCCCCGTCTCGGGCTTAAACTCGATGTGATTGAAGCTCAGCCCCTGTCGCGTTCATTGCAGTGGTCATTCTTTTCGATAGAACAAATGCTTTCCCTTCGCATCCGGACGCGACGATTGGAAGATTCGTGTTATCTCGCATTACACTGGCTGCCACACCCGAGTTATCCGATTCATTGGGCCNTTACANCTATCANTGTTCTTGATCATCAAGAAAATGCCATCACCGTTCAGTTCCCATCCATGTAGCATCGCTGGATTTATTACTTGGGTTCGTCTGGTCTCAATCTTCGACAACCTCTCGTGACTTCCAGCTCTCAATATNCAACATCTGGAGCAGCCGTGACGAGCCGTTGCTCATACCCCCAGAATCAACCGTNGTGGCCTCATTTATNGCTATGGAGTTCGCAACTTCGTCGCTGGGCCACTAGTCTCAAAGATGACATGATGACATTAGGCTTCTGGGCTCCCTCGTGTTTTGGTTCTAGCGCCTTACGGTCAAATCCANCTCTGAAATAACATCGTCATAGAGTCGTACCCCTCAGAACTGTAAATGGTGCGAGCCGCCGGGAGTTNTTGCTTNATCTCAGAATCCTGGGATCCTCNCGGTCAGGCTCAAAATNNCAAGTCCTAATGCTAAAGCGTCGAGACANCATGGGAGAGCTATTTTGAGAGAGAATTTCATCACCTGTGCTGANCTTCTCGAGTCTAGCTTATTATGGTGACCTTGACGCTCGATGTCACTCTATTCTGGAACACTCCTGTCAGNCTNNGACTCTCGTGCCACTTCCTCAGTCCAGATATAAATGAGCGAAGATCGTCGCAGAGAGCGTTTGGCTCCACCCCAACAGTAACCCCTGCCCACTCACCGTTA
The DNA here is from genome assembly GCA_027627405.1 of Leucocoprinus birnbaumii. Classification (NCBI taxonomy): domain Eukaryota; kingdom Fungi; phylum Basidiomycota; class Agaricomycetes; order Agaricales; family Agaricaceae; genus Leucocoprinus; species Leucocoprinus birnbaumii. Next base: position 54,284 of record JANIEX010000086.1, read on the forward strand.
CGATGTCTNANGCTCAGAGAAANGCTTTCGCTCTTATTGTANTACTGGCCTCGTTCTTNCCCTTGCTGTACGCGGCTCCGATTAGAATAATTCGTTCCCCAGGTGTACTTGACGGCACGTTNAACAATANCCACCTGCTGGATCATATTACACTCCTGGGCGCTACGTATGTCTTTGATTTCTGNCTGTCTGCAGNGCGTTACTGATTCGGAANAACGAATAGCGTCAATACTAATCCTCGGANTTCGGATGATAATAGTGGGGATANGCGTGCTCAGGGCATGGTGAACTTGAGCGTTCATTANNNNAACACTGCTNCTAGGTGCGTCATCGCGANGAGTTCTTGGGCCGAANACTCAACATTAGTTGAGCACAGATAATGATTATTAGAGAANGCCCCACCGGCTCGAAAGGAGATCGTGGTTGGAGCACGCCCTAGCAGTGATTTGCGAGTGCNCGATGACGTTGCCCNCGACGAAGTAGCGATANTCAGAGCCNGGGTTCGACGTTCAGCATCACTTTATTGTCCTTCATTATNTGTATGTAGGACTCTTTCCGTATGCGCCTTGAATCGCTGCATACTTTGGATGCAGCATTTNCNCTTGTTCAGGTTGATATCGTATCTCGACTACTTTGTCAGACGTGATNTNATCACTCGCAATTNCAATGGCAGCTNTCTTGCAGTCAATCTTGAATCTNAATTCCGTGATTTTGTTTTTACATGGTGTNTGGAAGCTGTCATCTGGGATGGACGCNAGTGATNCATAATGAANTTGGTTGACTCTCGGCCACAGTATTCGCTCCCGAAGCCTACACGCCAGCTCTGTGAACTTNATTTCTCAGAGAAAACTTCCACTAGAATCCTGATGGGCATGCTAGAGTCGCTCATCNGCTAAAGTCGAAGGGTTGGCTCAGCCGAAGAGAAAGGAAGTTCGTGTGCCAAGTGCTACTCACATCTTGAGACTAGCTCTAAAAGCCTCATCGGTTTGTTCACGTATAAAAGGAACGCGAGTGCGAGGATTATCGGCCCCCAAGTTCCAACCAACACTAAACCCGGCTAGCCTCCCTCTATGCGCACCTTTGCTACCTTTGTTATCTTCTTGGTGACTTTAATTACTACGTCGTATGCTGCGCCTCAAGCTCAAGATTTGAAGAGCTTGACTGATAGAGTGAGCGCACTGTCTGGTTCACTCAGTGGAGACCTGTGAGTGATGTGTACTATCTGTCAAAAGTGATTCTAATAGCAAGAGTGATTTGCAGGGGATGGCCTCAGATTCGCACAGAAACTCAGCTTGAAGCACAGGAATGATAATTTCCTGCCGTGAGTCACCCGCTTGTAGCGTGTTGCAGCCAAATTCAAATCCTCATATCCGATTCAGATCAGGCAGGATCGTTACTACTCTCACCTATGTATCACAGGTTTTCTTCTTGCATTTCGAGTCTCGAGGTGTAATAGGTCCTTCTCGAATAGTTTGACTCGGAAATGTAGACGACTCTTCAGCGAGCCTATTCAAAGATCTGAGCACAACGCTTCTAGAACTTCGAGAAAAGCGATCAGATTTAATCGTCCATATCTCTCCATTACATAGAGTAGTATCTTCTCCATCGGGACGAGCGTGGAATCCGGAAGATGACGATAGAACGTGATCCGATCACTACAGTATTGAAGTAGCGTTCACGCGCCCGAATAGACGGTCGCGTCACGTTGGTGACGGAATCGTTGAATGTGGTGGGCCGGTAAACTCCGTCGGATGGCCCTAGCTGACCCATGCACAAGCTCCATACACTCGCACAACACGCAAGGGGAGATTGGTCATCTTCGACTTTGATACCCATTTTCAGCTCTCGATCTTCTCATGCAGATTTGAAAGTACTGAGAAGAAGACGCTATAGTATCCCGCTCTGGTCCTCGCTGGTGCTCATGCTACAAGCTACGCCGCCTCCCACTAACTTGACGAGGGAAAACGATGAGCAAGTCCGAAACGCCGCCTCGATCCCGGTTTGGTTTTTTCATCGACATTTCCCGCGCTGCCCAAGTGCCTATGTCTGCATATACGCAATATGCCTCAGAAACGGGAGTTGAGAGATCACTTTTGTCGTACGCGTCGTCAGGCGAGTCATGCAACACTTTCGCAGGAGGCAAACCCGGGGAGAGCGGCTTAAGTCATAACTGAGTATGTGCCTGTTTACCTTGTAATTTAAGAGATGTTTTGAACATGACGAGCGTTGACTCTAGCTCCAAGCCATTTTACTCCGAGTGAGAGCTGAACTCGATGAAAGCCATCCGACGAACCATTGACAGAAGGTGTCAGGAACATACGAGCTAGGGCCTATGACAAGAATCCTGTTCAAGCCATCAAACTCAAGGTATGTCTTCTGAACAGCCAACCGTATTCCCAGGTTGATATTAGTCTTTGGAGATTTCGGCAGATGATAGTTGGAGTATTTGTTCAGATATTCTCAGCTTTTCCCACAGCTATCCTCCACGCTATATATCATTCCTGTGCATGCTTCTCCAACGCGCTGCGTACTCTTTCCTCCACTCCCAAATATGCCTTTCATCAGTCTTCGGGACGGCTTGATCCTTTCCCTGTGTGTAATCGTACACTTCATCTATCGCAACCGCAAAAGGAGGCTGTTACCATTACCTCCTGGACCTCTGCAATGGCCGATAGTCAAGAGTACATTTTCGATTCCTCTCACGAACGCTCATGAGTATTACAAAGAGCTTGGAGCCAAGCTTGGTGAGTTCTCGCTCTCGGTCGATCTTGCTGTGCTGTTAACCTTGACGATCATGAATAAGGTTCCAAGATCATGTACCTAGAAGCGCTCGGCCAGCCCATGTTAATCATCAATGATATCAACATTGCCCAGGATCTGCTCGAGAAACGATCTGCGCTGTACTCAAGTCGGTCAGTGGACTTTAGCTACGATATTGCCCTAGTTTATGCTCAAGCCATACTCGCTACATAGCCCTGCAGTGACAATGCTCACTGAAGTGTACGTTGCATGTCGAGTAAATGAACCGAGTTGAGGTTGACGAACATCTCCAGCGTTGGACTTCCAATCTATTTCGCTTTTATGCCGTACGGTAACTACTGGCGGACCCACCGCCGCATGTTCCAGCAACATTTTGCGGAGAAGCATATCTCACGCAGCCAGGAGAGGGCTATTCAGTTCATCAGGAAGGGTCTCCTCGTAAACCTGCTAGATTCTCCAAACGAGTTTGATGAACATATCAGAAAGTAAGCTTGGATATTTGGATTCATTCTTGACCCCCCTGACTGTCTTGTCCTTGTTTACAACAGTTCTATTGGAGGGCTTGCGATTTCCATCACTTATGGCTTGCCTGTGCAGCGCAAACATGACCCACTTGTACGCTTCGCGGAGGAAACTTTCGCGGAGTCAAACGCAACTGCCGCGCCTGGTAAATACCTCGTCAACGTGGTTCCGTCTCTGAAACACGTTCCCGAGTGGATGCCAGGAGCTCATTTCAAACAAGTCGCCAAGGATGTACGAGCAAGCTTGATTAAGCTGCGTGATGAACCTTTCAATGCAACCGTGAAAATGATGGTGAGTAATGTATTCGTGTTCAAAGAACCAGTGAAGCTCACACTAGTCAAAGGAACAAGGAACTGCACCAATGTGCTTCATCGCCGAAACGCTGGAGAGACATCGTCAGGATTCAGAATACGAGACTCAGGCCCTGTATACGAAGCAGACGGCGGCAATGGTTTTTGGAGGTAAGTTGAGGGCCTCGTACTTTTTCTCGTGTCATGGGGTTAAAATGTGCGGTATTAGCCGTTTCTGAGACGACCGTGACGTCCTTGAACACGTTGATCTTAGGGATGCTTGAACGACCTGACATGATGAGGAAGGTTCAGAAGGAAGTTGATGAAGTCGTGGGACTCGGTCGCCTTGTCGAGGTCTCGGATATCCCGCATCTCCATTATCTCTCTGCTGTCGTTAAGGAGACATTAAGGTCTGTAAGCAATCGTCCTTATGCCCAGGAAGAAACTGAAAACACTTCTAAGATGGAACCCAGTTGCGCCTATGGGAGTTCCACATTACACAAGTGAAGAAGACGTATACATGGGATATTATATTCCAAAGGGGTGTACCGTCTTCGCCAATACATAGTAAGTGCTGTAATGCCTACGAAAAACACTGAGTTTGATTACTTCTCTAGTGCTATGCTTCATGATGATGAAGTTTTCCCAGAACCACACAAGTTCAAGCCTGAGAGGTTCCTCAAGGACGGGTATATAAGGGACGATCTTCCGGATCCAGAGGTCGTTGCTACATTTGGCTTCGGACGCCGGTGAGTCCTAACAGGTGTCTGCTCGGGTCTTCTCGATACTCATGAGACGTCCCTATGACAGTATCTGCCCTGGTGCTCATATTGCCCGATCGACTATCCATCTTGCTGCTGCATCCCTCTTGCATCTCTTTGACATTGCTCCCCCTGTAGGGGAAGATGGAAGGCCAATTGAAGTTATACCTCGATTCAAGCAAGCTTCGATCATTGCGTCAGTACTCTTGCTTCTCTTGTGCTGATATCTTCTGACCTGGATGTCTCGAATCTGCCTCATTGACAGTGAGCCACTACCTTTCAAGTGCAAGATCACACCTCGAGCCGAGCGAGATGTGCGGGGTTTATTGAAGGAGTATATGGGCACGGACCCCATTTAGACGGCTGGGGTGTCATTTATTACAGAATCCTTATTTATACTCGTGTAATAACAGGGAGCAATTATTCTTGATCCCGATAGCATTATATGTACATCGCGAAAGGATGGACTTTTTACTAGAGGATGGGATTGCATCACCTGGGAGATCGCAGATCAAGAGGAGTGATCAATTGATAGCAACAGCAACTGATAGTAAGCTGACCGGAAATGCCCGGCCTTCACGCCGGAGTCTGGACGCTCTCCTCTCCAGTTCACCCTCTCCAGGCACGATGTACGTTAATACCGCTGGTACGCCAGGTGCTTCACAATCCACTCTCTAATCGCCTGACTTCATTTTTCCAGGCGAGGCGGAAACACCTCTATTCACAGCAATATGACTTCGGTCCTATGTTCCATCCAGGAGTAGGGGATTATCTGATCATTTACACGCAGGCTTTGAAAGTCTCATCTAAAGAAGCTGCAGGCTAATTGAAAGGCGTCCAATAAGGAGTGAGCTTTTGGCCTTTGAGTCTCAGCAGCTCGAGAAGAGGGGCTAATCACGATTTTATTGATAGCCATAACATCAAGTATGGAACCAAAGGATACTTGGCCATCGCACCCCTTATCTCGCCTCTCGCCTGGATTTGATTGTGGAAGCGATGAGGAGCTTCGTNACTTGAAAGGCATACTCTAGGAGTCTCTTCCAGCGCCACGAGCTTTTTGCGTGTGGCTTGCCCAACGGCTTGGGCTCTGATGCATGATCTCACCAGTTTGCCTGGGAGAGCACTTAGGTCTTGTGATCCTATCATGGCCAAGAACATTTATGGACAACTATGTCAGGGTTCTGGCACTACTTTTGTGGTCCATCAACCCAAGACTACCCCATTTCTCTCAAAACCCCGGATAACTCTCCTCCGGCAATAATATGGCCAATCGTGAATCCACGATCTCGTCGGGCAAGGCCTCATGCATTCGTCAATGCCTGAACCATTCCCACACCTCTTGCGTTAACACAATGGCTCTGAATAGGAGTCTACGATACCCCTCATTCCCTTTCCACTTCAATTATGTCGATAACCAGCTTGCGCGATGCGCTAGTTGCCTCCCTTTGTGTTCTTGTATACTCCCTCTATCAAATTCGCCGACGCAATAAACTTCCATCCCCTCCTGGACCCCCGGGCTGGCCAATAATCAAGAACACGCTGACGATTCCCCTTGTCAACGCACATAAATACTATAAGGATCTCGGGGCAAAACTAGGTAAGTATTTGCAGCGAATATCCAAAGAATGTTGGCACTAATAGCTATCGATCAGGCTCTAAGATCTTATATCTTGAAGCTCTCGGCCAATCCATGTTAATCATCAACGACATTAGCATCGCACAAGAGCTGCTCGAGAAAAGATCTACTCTGTACTCTAGTCGGTGCGTGAAGTTCCAGCTGTCACGCTGTCATGGTCAAACTGACGCGACTCACATAGTCCCGGAATTCCAATGCTGAATCAAGTGTACACCCTTTTCGCACTCTGTTTCTCAATGAACTCAACTCTGGCATGTTCTAGTGTTGGACTGCCCATTTACTTCGGTTTTATGCCTTATGGCAACTATTGGAGGGCTCATCGCCGCTTATTTACACAGCACTTTGCTGAGAAACACCTTGCACGCGACCAAGAGCGAGCTACTGAGTTCATTCGGAAAGGGCTTCTTGCAAACATACTCGAATCTCCAGATGCGTTTGACGAACATGTTAGAAAGTACGCCTATGAAGTTACCTTCCTGTCTCGTCCTGGCTTATTTATTCTCACGACAGCTGCATCGGTGGAATCGCGGTCTCCATTACTTATGGCCTCCCTATTCAGCGAAAACGCGATCCACTAGTCCGTTTCTCCGAAGAGACGTTTGCGCAGTCAACTGCTACAGCTGCTCCCAGTAGATTCCTCGTCAACATTATTCCTGCACTACGACACGTACCTGACTGGATGCCCGGAGCCAGTTTCAAGCAGATGGCGAAAAGTCTCCGAGCAGATTTGATCAAAATTCTTGATGAGCCATTCAATGCAACAGTGAAGATGATGGTGAGTAGCGTATCTAGACCATCTTCAAGCACTCACGGAAAAACAGGAGAACGGGACGGCACCAGCTTGCTTCATAGCAAATACCCTGGAAAAACATCGTGATGACCCTGATTATGAAGCCCAGGCCCTCTATGCCAAGCAGACTGCAGGTATGATATTTGCAGGTAAGCCGCGAACCTAATTTTCTTTGTAGTCCAGCGCATCATGGCTTATTCGCACAGCTGTATCAGAAACGACTGTCACAGCGCTCAATACCTTCGTGCTCGGGATGCTCCAGCGTCCGGACGTCATGAAGAAAGCTCAGAAGGAGGTTGATCAAGTAGTTGGAACTCATCGTTTACCAGAGGTGTCGGATATGCCTCATTTACACTATCTATCCGCCGTCGTTAAAGAGACTCTGAGGTTGGTCGTCGGTCTTTGACTTCGGAGAGTCTTAGCTGACCATCATACAGGTGGAACCCTGTCGCGCCAATGGGTGTCCCACACTGCACGAGCGAAGATGATGTGTATAACGGATATTACATCCCGAAAGGATGCGCTGTATTCGCTAATGCATAGTACGTACCATACAAATGGAGGGAGGCTGTGTGCTTACACCCATCCTAGTGCCATGCTTTATGATGACGACATGTTTCCCAATCCATCAGAGTTTAAGCCGGAGCGATTTATTGGTGAAGATGGCCGCATGCGAGATGACTTGCCAGACCCTGAAATCGTTGTGACCTTTGGATTTGGTCGTCGGTGCGTGCAATGATCTTTGCCTAGAGATCCGGTGCTGACCGGTTCTCTTCAGTATCTGTCCCGGAGCGCACATTGCGCGCTCGACTTTATTCATGGCTGCTGCATCACTCTTACACCTTTTCAATATTACTTATGCTGTTGATGAGCATGGGAAAGAGATCAAGGTGGAACCTCAGTTTAAGCAGGCCTCTATTGTCGCGTAAGTGCATGATCTCTTGGCGAGATCTATCTCCTTTATCGAGATGGCATCGTTTCAGTGAACCACTACCATTCAAGTGCAAGATCACCCCGCGAGCAGGAAGAGATGTTAAAGCGTTGTTGAAGGAGTACATGGGAACGGACACTATTTGAAGCCTGCACGTTCTTAGCTACGCTAGCTCTGTTCGGGGGTACATCCTCGAATCAATTACTATGACGCTTTTCACTAGTCTATGAACACTCGGTCCCGGAGCCCTCGATACGTCCGGCGCTGTCTGGGATTTGTATTACGCAGTAAATGTGCACCTGAAGTTCTAATTGACTACTTGCTATTTTCGTTCAATAGGCCGTTCATCTGAAGGCGTGCGCTCTAGGGTAACGTGCTCGGAAGGAGGAAATTCGTGAAACTGGAGAGTTGAGATCTTCTCCGAAAGAGTGGTGTCGGATATTGAGCAATCGGCCTGGCGTAAGTGTAGAATCAATCGGGTACCCTGTCTTGCATTCAACAGCGACGACATAGAAGCAATAATTTATGCCACTCACGCAAATGTAATATGTCACTGCCAGCCACCTAGGGCATTGGTTTCAGGAAAGTTTCGTCCAACTGCTACGGTGGAAAGTACTTACGCTCCCCAGGGTAAGTTATCGACCCAGATATTTCTGTTCCACGCCAAAGTTACGGAGAATCCGAGAATTTGAATAGCTGAATGTGGGTTAGAAACAGAATTTTAGCTGAAATCAATGGGTTTCATACCAAAGACGCTGGAACAAAGCGACGTACGATTCAATCAGCCATCAGAGGTAGTGAGAGGCCAGACAGCTAAACAGTACTCACGGGACAAAAAAGAGGATGCCATCTCTGTAGAACACCCACAGCATTGGGGTCAATGTTCTTTTCACCCGGTAGCCCGGCGATACTTCGGATGCTTTTGCCGTAGTAGCGACTCGGCTGATTGCTAGATAGAACTTGATCATTATTAATGCCAGCTCTACGCCTATAGTACTAGACTCAGTATCAGAGGGTGAAGCAAGGTGTTTGAGACAGACTAGTAGTGAAGACGCGAGATGACCTGATCACAAAAGTAGGTTATTAACAGTTGGAATTAAGCATAGTAAGTTGGTAGATATCGGAGCAGACCCACCAGATTGGCAGTGTACTACCTCCAGAGGAAAGTCGTACCATAGGCTCGGAAGTTGGATTTGCATACCAACATCCAATGCTCGGTAAATCGGGAGGAGAATTTCTTGATAATGCGTCCGAAAGGATGCCGGATGCAATGAAAGCAACAAGAGCCGCCTGTGAAAGATGTATTACTGGGAGTGACTAGGGACTAGCGATCTATCAAAAGCTTACAGTTATCTCGGCTAGAGGGTTTCGGAGCCAAATCGGTGGTGAATATCTGATAGGTACTACTCGTGAACTCACCAGCATTGATCGCATAAAGCAACCCAATAACTAAGAAAGAATAGTAAGGCCAATTGTGCATAGGAACAAACGAGGCCACCTTTTCGATGTTGTCGATACAGGGCCCGTATTCTCAGAAACAGTAGGAACTGGATGATGATGGTATATTCCATTCGGAAAAACCTGCCATGCATCCACACCTCAGCATATTCTCGATGTTGCAAATCGTTTTCATAGTCACCCCACTATCCAGGTTAATGATATGCACCTAGATACGAATAATGTTATAGGCCATTGTGCTTGACAATGATTCAGGATAGAAAACCCGACCTCTGGGTGAATTCGAGAATAAGTTTCAAAGCAAGCAGGGGATATTGAAATTCAATTTGTGCGTACCGTTCGCGAGAGATTGACTGCATCCAGCCCTAACACGCCAAACACGAACCTTCAGTTGATGATCACAAGCTCGAGGTAAAAGAAGCTCACAATACGCTAATCTACTCTACTCAGATCATCTTCGTCCGACTGTTAGAAAGTACGCACGGGAAGAATGCAAAACCACTCAGCTTCGAGACTGTATACACTATTGTAAGGACATTCCATTGTCCCCTGGAACAACCTTGTTAGTAAGTATTCTAGTCATGTAGAGGAGAGCGATAGGTGGTATGGCCGACCTGAAGATGTGAGACCTCTAATGATATCCAGCTCTAGTATAACAGTATGATCGTTAAGGTTACAGCGGAGACAAACCTCTTCGCTGAACAGAAGGACCGAGTCATAAGCAAAGAGAGTCAAGACAGCGACTAGAAATTCCATTTAACCTGAGACTCAAAGCTTCGCCCTAAGTAGCTCACAGTAATTTGCCTCATAGTTTCTGATAATTTCGACTAGTACTTGGAGTGGCAAAGCTGGAGTGGAAGTGTCTGACATGTGGGTGATTTTGGGGGTAAGGGAAGCAAGAAATTGATGTAAAGTTCGAGACATTAAACACGGAAGTCTCGGCTGCTGTTTGCGATACGGCAAGAAGGGCTAAAATAGCGTCCTGTTTCTATGCTTCCAGCTAGCGCTTATTGAACGTTTTGTATTTTGATACTTGGCTATGTTGAATAGCGCCTTCAGACTGAGAGCTTACTTACTATTTTTTGTAGTGTATTGCAAAAACAAGTGAAAATCGGCAGAGATGAGGGACAACAGAGTTGGGTATCTATCGCAATTTCCGCCACGCTTTTTTCTCTTTCGTGGGTAGGGGAGTCTCCTTTTCTAGGATAATGCTGAGTTTATACCCCCGCTGGTTGTTAGACCCTGGACGACAATCAATCGAAGCTTGATGGCACTGGTTTCTGACTGGAAGCCATTCCGTAGCGTTTATTCAAATAAATGGACGTTTCAGAATATCCTAAAAGGAAAGGTTCGCTGCTGCCGATCAAGCCGTAGACCATATCGAGCTCAGGGTCTAGCGGATCTTGAAATGGTCTGTGTTGTAGACTTTAATCTGGAAGAGGGGGTACCCCCCCTCTTCTAGATATAAACGCTCGTTATAAACCAAAATATCCCTCTCTGAGTGATTGCGAGCAAGATTCCATCACCCCGATGGCCCAACCTGGTTGAAGGGCTATCACAAATTGTAGTTCTTCACAACTACTCCATCATCCTTCATAAGCCAGCCTTTCCGCCTCCCAATAATCCCATTGTTGTAGCAATTCTCAGTCACGTTGTTTCTCCTAAAGCATTAGCTGTGGGTATAGATACGAGAAGTCTGGAAGAAGACCCGAATGCATAAGACAGTGTTGGCACTGAACTCGACGCTCTGCTTGTGGTCCCCGACCTTCTGTGTTAAAAAGAGTTAGTAAGGAAGTTGCCGTTACCTGCGCCGTCTCTTCCTCCTCTCCTGAGAGTGTCTGCTACCGGTGC